>CAVNYN010202237.1:0-65756 GCA_963692815.1 Nyctanthes arbor-tristis
TTTTTTTTTTTTTTTTTTTTTGTGTTCTTCTCCTTTTCTTCTTTGTTTCCCCTCTCTTGTTGTGTGCATTTGTAGGTCCTTTACCGTTTCCTGGAGTTTTTCAGCAGCTTTGAGTGGGACAATTTTTGTGTTAGCTTATCGAGACCTGTGCCTATCAGTTCTCTACCCGATGTAACTGGTAAGGAATGCTAGAAACTTGCCATTTAACTTATATTGCTATACATATTCAAATGTTGGTTAATTTGCTGGTTGGATTTGGCATATTTACAGTTGAACCTCCTCGAAAGTACAGAGGAGAAATGCTCCTTAGCAAGCTCTTTCTTGATGGTTGTAGCTCTGTGTATGCTGTTTTTCCTGGTGGCCAAGAAAATAATGGACAACCATTTGTTTCCAAACATTTTAATGTGATTGATCCTTTACGTGTGAACAACAACCTGGGATGTAGTGTTAGTAAAGGTGCATGTACTTCAGTTCTCATATTTCCTTCTTGTTTGACCTTGTTCATTTATTTTGTGTTCTCTTTATCATCATGTTAGTCTATATTTGTAAATTAGCTTCACACTTGCAAGTTAATGATCCACCTTTTGCCGTTATCCTCATTTTCTAATTGTTTCATTAATTCATTGGTGTCAAAAGGGCCTTTAGCCTTGTTCGCCTCTCTGGGTTCACTTTGACTTCTGGATTTTGGCCCCCTGACTTTTGTATGACAAAGAAAATAGGCATGGCTTCTAATGATGGCATGGCTCTTGCCACTAAATGGAAGGGACTAGAAGTAAATATTTGCTCTACGCTTATCACTACTGATTTGTTAATTTATACGCGTTATCAGGTCAATGACTGTCACTTAGTATAGCCATAAGATAATTTTATAGCAATTCTATGAACGGACAGCTTGGGTAGTGTTCATGTAATAGGCTGGCCATCATGGCCTGTCATAATCGACGCTCTTCCGATCTATGAAAGGGACTACTATTCGCTGGACGCAACTATTTGCCTTGAGTTGGTTACTACTGAATGTGTTAATTTTGTTGCCTTATCAGATCAACGACTGTCATTTGGAGTCGCCATGGCATATAGTGTTATAGCAATTCTGTGAAGGGACACCTTGGGTAGTTTTCATGTTATAGGCATGCACTCTGACATGTTAGACTTTAGAGCCCACTAAAGCCGAGGAAGGTAGGGGAGATAGCATTCTAGTGAAAGAGATTCAAGGAGTTTTTGTTCAATTGATGCTTTTTCTTATTTGGTTCCTTCAATATCATTTCACCATTAACATGAGATTATGGCATGCAACATGATAGGCATCAACAAGAAAGGCTAATGCCGAGTATATTTATATATACAAGATAGATTGTCTGTGAATAAATTGATCCAATTCTGTCTATACTCAACTAAGTTGATTTACTTCAATTATAGTGCATAAGAAACTAGAAAGAAGCCTTTAGCTCCCTTATCTCCTTTTCCAAATAAAAATAACAACTGCAACCTGAAATAATTGTTTTTTTCCGTGCATGATCCAAAGAAATGTACTTGTAGATAATCATTTTGTTTTACTTTTGCCCTATTGATTTTGATATCATTTATTCCTACTTTTAGCTGACCCCAAATTTAAAATGGGAACAAGGTGTGGTTTTGGTGTTGTATTTCCTTTATTCTAGTTCAGATGATTTCATTCATTTTCCCCCTTTGTCAGGTAATTTCTTCAGGATACGAAGTGCATTTGCATATGGGGCTAAAAGATTGGTGAGATTAGTAGACTGCCCTAAAGAAGACCTACTTTATAAAATCAACAGGTTTTTCGTGAATACATGGGAAAGACATGGCAGTGGTCACCGGAATGATGCAATGGGACCTGATTTGTCATCCTTGAGATTATCAACTCCTGATAGTTTTCATGAATATGAGAATTCTAAAAATAATACAAGTGGTGGAAAAGTAATTGACATATCTTCTGGTCATATAATGGGGAGCAAAGGTCTTTGTGCAGGTAATAGTTATTCTCTGCATGATAATTATTCATCTGGAAGCATCTCTACAGCAAGTGAGTTCACTGCAGTTTCTCAAAGTCAACGATTAAACAGTCACGTGAAGTTGAACGGTGTGAGGGGCTCTAATCCAATTGGAAAAGACGATTCTTCCACTCTTCTTGTGGATAATAATAAAGTTGAAAGGGATCTAAAACTTGGGGCTCTTGGTTAATGACATCAAGCGAAGGTTTGTTATTACTAGAACACACCCTAGTCCCCAACTGACTGACACCGACAGTGATGTCCCTTCTGAAGTATAGCGAAGTATATGAACTAAGAGAGCTAAGATGAATGCAAATTTGGTGGGGTTGGACAGTAAGAATATAAAGAACCCCACTTTAAAAGTTTGGAAAGACACAGCAGTCAATCATCTGTTGAGGATACTTCATTTGCAAAGCACGTCTCCTCTCACCAAAGTCTTGATACTCCTCTCAAATGGTCATCACCGAGAATTGGGTTTAAATGCCTGGAATGAAGGGCTATCATCCACTCCTGAAGCACGGGTTATTCATCCTGAAGAAAAAGATTTTACAAACATGGTTCATGGTTTGAATGGCTATATTCGCTTGCCGCTTAGCTTCTGCTCATATTCCTTTCCCAGTCTCATCATCCTTTCTTTCTTCTATGGGATATGTTGAAACAAATATTCCTGGACTGCTTCCTACCAATGTTCCTTTGATAAATCCCTCATTTTCAAACTTTCAGTTACCTCACACTCTGATTTCTCCTCAAATGACACATTATTTCCCTGGCATTGGACTTAGTTCACACTCTGAAGATTCAATTGACCAAAACAATGAAAATTTTGGGATCCCGATGAACTCTGGAGAAGCATATGAGTTCTGTCATGAGCAGGATGTTGACTCTTTTGGTGATATTGACACTCAAAACGGGAAATTTGTCTTTCAATCAGATAAGTTGCCAGAAAAATCATCAGGTGTAGAATATGTGCCTCCATCTCGACAGTGTGGCTTTGGTAGTTCTATGAGAATCTAGCAAAAGCACATGAAAAAAACGTGGATCAATCAGGGAAAATAGTGGTAGTTTCCCATTACCGATAACCATAAATAATGTGTTTTGTACAGAAGCAAAACTTGGAAATTCAAAGTTCTTGCCTGCTGCCAACAATAATATTTTGAGAAGTAGAACCTATTCAGGGAGTTCCTGGGATGGATCATTAGGGAAGATGGCTAAATCTGCTAAAGTAAAGGGGGGAAAGAAAATAGTTTCAGCTGCTTCAACGTCTGATCAATTAAAAGGAAAGATTATGCATGAATACGTTTTTAATCCAATTGAGGAAAATGACCAAGAACAGAGTTCACTATCAAATTTGGAGACCAAAGTGGTAGAAAGAAACACAGGATCTCGGTCATCTGTCCCGTTTCATCATCTGAGGCATATGATTACGGGCTTTGAAGTTGCTCAGACAAGTGGATCAGACTCGGTGATCCTCATTGGCATCTGATCAGTTAAAAGGAAAAATTATGCATGAATATGTTTTTAATCCAGTTGAGGATAATGACCAAGAACAGGGTTCACTATCAAATTTGGAGACCAAAGTGGTAGAAAGAAACACAGGATCTCGGTCAGCTGTCCCATTCCGTCATTTGAGGCATATGATACCTGGCTTTGAAGTTACTCAGACAAGTGGATCAGACCCGATGATCCCCATTGCTCCAATGCTCATTGGTCCTGGCTCTAGGCAGAGAGTGATAGATAATTCTGCGCTGATTGCATTTTATCCTATCGGGCCACCGATCCCATTTCTAAAAATGCTATCACTTTATAATGTTCCATCTGAAGCAGATACTTCCAAAGCATCGACTGGCCATTTTAGAGGTGATGAAATATTACATACCAGTGAGTATAATCAAAGATTTAGTACCAAGGGATTTGAAGAGTCTCTGGGTTCGGGGAGAGGGATAAATGCTGTCGAACCATATGGTGAGCAGAAATCTGATATTCTCAATAGCGACTTTGCTAGCCATTGGGAAAGTTTGCAATTTGGAAGGTTTTGCCAAAATCCACGATACCAAGGGCCTGTACTCATTCCTTCACCTTTGATGGTTCCACCTGTTTATCTGCAGGGTCTTTTCTCATATGATATTACTGATAGACCACTTTCAAGGAAAATGAATCCTATCACTCAGCTCATGACAAGTTATCAACACCATTTGGTTCCTGTTGTTCCCCCATTCAGTTACCGGTAGACCGCCTCATGTGTACCAATGGTACATGGATGATATGCCAAGACATCACAGTAGGACTGGGACGTACCTGCCTAATCCTGTAATTAAATATTTTCCATAAAATTTGCTCCCTTGTTTATTGGGTATACTTAGTGTGTTCCTTTTCAGAATATTGTCTTTGTGATTCTATTAGGTGGCTTTTTGGCTAGCATTGTGCTTAAGAGATCTACTTGACTTTTGCTTCCCTGTCTGATATGAAGTATGAAGATTAAAAGGGGTATTTTGTTTCTTGTTCATTTTCCACTTCCATGCCCACACGCCTGGCATGGTTTTGGGCTCATGATGATGTAGCTATTTATTTGAATCCTTTTGAAGTGAAATGTCTATGTTCCCAGTTGAACCAGCTCCTCTTTTGAGTATAACTCCATGCTATCTACCATGTCAAATCGTTTTCATCTCAAATACTGCTCTCACCATTTCATAAGACACCTTAAACCTTCTTATCTTGAAAGCAAGATGGTAAAGCCTGGTGTACACAATTCTGAGGCTTGTTGGGAACATCCTGTATGTCCGCTGAGGAAATGTAGGCTCACTGTAGAACCATGTGAGCCAATGCCCACATGTAAAGATCAAAGGATATAATGCAATTTTACATTTAAAAGTCCTTTCTAGAAGTATTTTAAGGAACTTATTTTGGGGCTGTTGACCTTGGCCTTTTGTCTAGGCAACTAGAGTGCTCAAGCCCCCAACAAATGGAGATGACAAATAAAACAAGTCCATGATGGAGCACTTGAAAGGAGGGTTTCTTAGTTCTTATAACAAAAGAAAAGAGGTCCTAGTACTGGAAAAGAGCATCGTAAATTAACGAAGCTTCTTGTTTGTTTGTCTATACAGGATAAGAGCTCTCCAAGATAGTGCATGTATTCTAAAGTTGATTTCTTCTTGGAAAGAATGATCTAATTTTTGTGTAAATGTGCAGTTTCTTTGGCATAGTTTCTAGTTGGCTGTGCTGTGATTTTATTCAACAAAGCTTGTTATTTAATTTAGATTTTTGGTCTTTGAATTTCTTTATAAAGTTATTCATGTCTCTGATTTCCTCAATCTTCAGAAAATATCTCATTCTGTCAGGAAGCGTCACTCTTCTGATACTGGAAGGGGTAGGAACAATAGCTATCAGGAGGGAAACTGGAATGCTAATACAAAATCCAGACCTAAGGCACATGGCCAAAACTGCAGCCAAGTTGATAAAGCAAACGTGAGAATTGATATGTTGCCTTCTGGAGAGAGCCAAGCTGAGAGATCAGACACGACTCAGTCCCTTCATGCCAGTCAGAGAATGATCCCATACGTTCTAACTCTAGCCGAAATAATACTTCAAATGTGGCATACGACATGTATATTTTGCCAGCTATGAACTGCAGTGGAGCTCCTTCAAATGGCATTTATCCTAACCAGCTATGAACTCCGGTCAAGTGTCTTCAAATGGATCTTCTATTCTACCTATGGTGATGCTATATCCATTTGATCATCCTGCCAATTATGGTTCTCATGGTCAGCGACTTGAGTTTGGGTCTCTGAACCCAATAGGTTTTCCTAGTACAAATGAGGAATCACAGTTGAATGAGGAAAGTTGAGCAAAGGCATCTAAAGAAACATGGATTTTTTGGGGGCTTTAGGCCACAATTTCTACCAGATGGATCATCTTCACCTCATCATCGAAGGTAATAGCAGTGCTGCGACTTGTTCGATAATAATTCAACAACTAGCAGAACTCTGAAATGCTCAGTATTTGTCTAGCTGGACATATGGTTTATATCTAGGTTACTTTTTTTCTTTTTTTTTTTTTTGCCCCACCTTTGTGTACATCTTTCTCAAGCCATTACTTTAGCCCTGAGAACACAGTTGAATAACACACCAAAACATATTTTTTAGAAATATGAGACAAGACTTAGGGAGTAATTGAAATTGTAGATTCTCGCACAATATTCTTTGATGCTAACAAGCCTTACAGATGCCCCCACAACCAAACCCCACATTCTTCTAAAATGATTGGATGGGCTGGCTTGATCAAATTATTGTGTCGTGTAATGTGTATACAAATGAGTCATACAAGAGACATGATTTTTTGTGTTATCTGGTATCTATTGTCTAGCTCCATTAATATGTTATTGACTTGGTATGAACTGAAATATTGTTGCAAATGGTTTAACTAGAACCATTATAGCATTCAAATCTCGATTATGTTTTTGGTTAGCATTATTTGGAGAATTTATCCTTCCACTCAAAATTTTAGGATTTTTAGCCTGAACATGTTCTGTTGTCTATGTATTAACATGGACCTTGATAGGAGGTGGCTCTGATAATTTTTTTGGCACAGTAACCCAGAGGAAACAATACTTCCCCCCTAAAGTTTTGACCGGTTGAGAAAATGATGATAAATGAGAAAAGGGGATGAGTTATTTCCTTGCACGAAACAGCTGGGTCTGGAGGGCAGGTCTAACCAAGATGTGTTTCATAACTCTTGGAAAGTATAGCTCTAAGGAGGGGTTCACTTTGGATTTTTGCCTTGTCAATGACCCTTTCTCCGTCATAGGTTAACACATCAAAATCTAATTGAAGTGGAGTTTGAGTTTCCCATAGACTGTAGAAGGATTATTGTTGGCAGAAAATCCTCTTTAAGCTCCATAAGAGCTGCAATATGAATGGGAAAGGTAAGTTCACATGAAAAGCATTGTTTCATCTCTTCACTTCACAATCTTGAATTAATGTTGATGATGATTAGTATTATTGGAAATGCTACCTATTGATGTCTCCTCCCTTTTTAAGGTCTGATGATCAAGAATATAGTTTCCATCTTTGGAGTATATATTATGTTAGAATAATGTTATTTATCTAGACTAGAGACCGGGTTGTCATCTCTTTATTGGCCATTAAATGAGGGCCCCTCATGTATTTATGCATATAAACTCATCCTCCAGTGCAGTGTTGTCAACCGGTCTCCAGTTTGGATAAATAGCATCACTTATTAAGTTTTGACTCTTTCCAAGTCCAGCTGATGGAAAGTAGCTTGTGTGTTTTCTCCTTTGCATTTAAAGAAAACCTCTTGTATTTGATTTCTCTTTGATACGGGCAATGTCACACTACACTTTTATTTATCATCATCATCATCATCATTTTGCTTTTCCCCGTTCTTTAACTCAAGTAGGAAAAGAACCTTGAATTCACGAGCACCGTGTCTACACAGCTCTTAGCGCACTTTATTGAATTATTCAAAAACTTGTAAGGTTGTAGATGTCCATTAGGGTTTATGCCAGGGTGTCTTGTCCCATGTTTGGAGTTTGGACAAAAACATGAACATGATATCAAGTGGTCCTTGGCCAATAATTTGTCTAATAAGTTAAGTTCATGGCTTGGACCCTAATTAGTCTGCATCTCATCTATATGAGGCATATTCGAGATAAGTATTTAAAAGTAATAAAAATACATATAAATAGTATATTGCTTTGTGGTGGAATCTGATTGTAACATTGGAAGTGAAGTAGAGGGCTTGTGGAGATTGAAACTCTTGTTGAATATAGACAAGATGACGACGTATGACCATTTGTGCTTTTCATTTATGTTTTTTACTAGACAAAACCTTTTTACGGCGGTGAATATTATTGACCCAAAGGTTGGACTGATTTCATAAGACTCGGATGTGAAGCCCAACTGAGACGCGTTATGGCCCAATGGGCCGAAGAGGCCCACTATACATTTTTGCCCAATGATCGAGCTGACTCTTGGATTTATAAAGCGGTGGAATGCAAGCCACGTATATCCACTATAAATTTGACGCGTGTCCGACAAAGCTGACTATGACAGTTGGTCATTCGAGCGGGGGTGTCAGGATAGCTACGAAGATTCATTTTCATTGGTTGGTGTGTACTAGAAAACAAACCAATCACCGTCTCTGCTCTTTCTTTTGTCAACTTCTTATTTTTAATACTTTTAATATAACTCCTCTTTGTGTTTATGAATCCATTAATTGAAAAATCACTTAAACGAGATTCACGTGGCATACTTTTTTATGAATTTGACCAATATCAGACCAGACATATTGTGTATCCGGGTTATACTACGTTATTGTTTGGTATCATTAGAATACCAAATTTTTGTTGCTTAAAATTTATTATACTTTCTTATTCGATTAATTAATTAGGCAAAAATTGTTGTTTTTTTGGAGGAGTTGGGTTCGGAGGAGTTGGGTTCGAAGGAGTGGTTGAGCTGGTAAGTCGGTAGGTGATGGTGTAATAATAACTAGTAAGGTTGGAGGCTAGCAAAAATATCTCAACTCGCAGACTCGATATACGTCACAATGTTGAAGTTACGTCCTGTGAGGCCTGATGGAATGCATGGCCTATGTAGCTTAATTCCTTTATTATTATTATTATTATTAATTATGTATGTAGCAATACAACCCTAACCAAGATGGTTAGATGACCAACCATGTGATAATAATTAGTCATTCTTACTCATTTTGCATGAATGATATGTTTGTAAATTCAATAAAGCGGGGGGGGGGGGGACGAAAGGCGTCCATGCCAAACAAAGACGGGTATGGTGCGGGGACAACGTTGGTTTGGTTTTCTTTTCTTTTCTTTTTTCCATGTCAAATAAGTTCCCTTTTCAAGGAAAAAAAGTGACAAAATAAATAGACATTATTTACTGCTCAATATTACTATATCAACTTTACGTAGCATTGTAGTACTCTCGCTGACCTACAAAGATATTTTCGTTTCATTTTTTATGCAGATTAAATGTATTTGGAAAAGTAAATTTTACTACAAACTTCCTACTAACTTTATTCATCAACACTATTATTGAAAAAGTTTAAAAAAAAAAAAAGGTAACTCACAACCCTCCTATTGTACTTTATTTAATACATCTCTAATAAGGAAATGATAATATAGTTAAGGACGAACAGGGAAAAAAAATAGAGGAATATTTTTGCATAGAGGGAGTAATGAAGGCATTTATTGCTTTGTGTGGTATATAAAATTGTATGGCAACATCAACTTTCAATAGTGGCACTACAATCCTAGGAATAATTCAAAATGTTGGTATCATTTATAATTTGTCATGTTTATTAATAAAAGCAATCATTGTACTTTATAAGACACGTGACAAGTATTATAATTGATACCTTACAATAATTTGAAATACTCATCACATCAATACCATGTGACAAATTTAAATACTTACACATGTAAAAAAAACAATAATTACTTTTATTTATATATGAAGCCAATTATAAATGATACCAAATAGACCCTAACATATACGAGCAAATATGAACATGTTGGGGCAGTACTTGTGTTAAGCGTGCCAGGCACACTCCTGTAGAATTGTGGGACTACTCGATTCGGCAAAAATAAAATTGGACAAGTTTGATTAATTTTTACGAGCGTACGATTGTTGACTTGCTCATACAAAGGATCGAACTTATTAAAAATATAATATGTAATTACTGGTTTTACATATAATGATTTCCTAATTACATTGTGTGTTAAGTATTAAATTTTAAAGGTATGAATTATATTGTAGTGTTGAGTGGTCCTGTGTTATGGCCAGTCATGGGATCTCCTAATCAAAGATCAAGTTGAATGGGAAGGAAATCTATGAGGCGGGACCACATTGATTTTGAAACCCCAACGATTGAGCACAAAATGGTTGTAATTATTATTCATTTGAAACCAAAAAAAAAAAAATGTAAAGTGTAAAGGGGGCAGGCAGGATTATTATTGGTGAAACAACAATAAACAAATTGGGAATTGCATAAAGACCTCACTCGTGTCATTTTCTGAGATCCCACATTTTTGAAATAGTGTAATGAAAATAGAAACTATTCCCATCTCCATTCCAATTTCCCATTCCTCATCATTTGGTTCACGCAACAAGGCTCTCGATTCGGAACGTAGAACGGTTTGTGATGAAACTAGATTATTGGTCAACAAAATTTTTAAACTTCAACAAGATTATTCTTTACTATACTTGACACATTTGTCACAAACCCATTTAACATTTTCCATACAATTTCATTTATATTTGTGCGAATTTGAGGAGGGGAAAATCATGAATGTTTTATTTTACCAAGTTCATCCTTTTGCTTGTCACAGCTTTCTGCCTTTTTACATCAGAAAAAGCTTCGCACATTTCAATATGACTCCTATGTGCTCAAAAATAAGCAAGCTTGGATCTTCAGGTTAGATTTTTTCCCAACTATCTTTTCCTAGATTTCACTCTCTTAGTCTCTTCCTTTGCACTTATCACCAATTAAACACATACAAACACTCTTTTTGAGTGTGACTTCTTTAACTAAACAGCAATAAAACCCTTCACAAGATTCACACATGCACATAATTTTCATTATCCTTTTAACATTTCAAAGTTTTCTTGTGTTTTATTTTCTTGAATGAAACCTTGACAACCGTGTGTAGAGTCGTACTAGCCAATAGTCATTGAAAAATTTGAAGTCCTTGAACATTTCTCATCAAGGTAAACCTCTGTTTTTGGTCTCTTTTATTTCACTTTACCAAAGTTCCCAGAGTCTTGCAGAACTTTTGAGCCTGATCCTGTAATTTCCCTTATTTGGGAATTTGTAATTCGTCGACTCAAACATAAAGTTGGCGCTTTTTCACAATTTGAAGTTGAAAGCTGTCAGGAAATAAAGGTACTTTAATTTATCTTTTTATCAATTAGGATTAGCGCATATGTATTAGGTTTTTTTTTAGTTTTGATGGTAAATTATATTGAATCTTCGGATCTTATCGATGACTAATGTTGCAGTAGATTTCAGAATCTGCAGATTTTGATGTTATAGTAAAAGTTGAATGTAATGTTTCAAGAAAGAGTAAAACTATGTATACATGACATGAAATATCTGTAGAGAAGGAGTAAAATTTGGATGTGTAATGTATTCTGTTCTCAGAAGTGTATAGGTATTATTGTTTGGGTTTTTCAGCTTGATTTGTTAGTAGTAAATATTTAAATAGAAGAGTTGGCGAAGCTATGCATTTTCTTCCAATGAACTTTATGCTCCGGCGTGCTTTCGAACTTAGATTGTGGATGCCAAGTATATATTTTCTCAATCAGACTATGACTTTTATGACCATGTCTTAAAATTTTGGTGCTTGGGAGTAGTTGTTATTTTTGGTTTCTATACTTATTCACTTGTTCCTTATGTTGAATATTTGCCATCTTATCTTGTTAAGCAATTTGATAGATTGACATAGAAAGTTTTTGTGTACATGTTTTGTTACAACACCTCTAATTGCTTGATCCACACCTCTTATAGTCTTCTGCAAATATAGTCACTAAGTTTAATTAGAGCAATTTGATTCACCAGTGTTGAAGGAAATGAGCAGTGAAAAATTGTATGGATAGACAACAGAAGAAATATTTGTGTGTGTTTGATCTGAGATTGTAGATTCATCAGCACATTTTTTCGTATCAATAAACTTATGTCAGTGGCTTGGACACCCCTCTTGTGGTGGCAAAATAAATTGGACATTTATTTGAATGTAAAGTTCTACCATATTTCTGGCTTTCTGCAAATTTGGGTGCTTCTCAAGTAAATTAACTTTTTAAGTGAAATGAATCTTATGTCTAGCCAGATTATTGTAGATTGAGATTTTTGCTGCAATGCCATAAAGTCTGGACTTTTCCACATATGATCTTAACATTTGGGAATTCTGAATGATCGACAAAACACAAACGTATGGCATCAGTAGTTCGCGATACCCTCTCACACATGATCATAATGGAATGTTTGCGGTGCTTTGACTGTGACTACAGATATGTAATATATAGGTTTTATTTCATGTCCCCCCCCTTCTTTTTTTCTTCCACATTGCAAAAATTCACGTGTTCTCTTGATCACTTAAAATTCCATTGAGATCGGTAGTTTTCATTTTTCAATTGTTTTATCTTAATTCTCTTAGTTTGGCATTTGGTTCTGGAAAGGAAAGAACATAATAACGGAAAATTCTATTTTCCAGGTTGAGAAAGTGCTTCATATTATTCAGAGTATTTATCTAGAAGCCGAGGCAGTTGTCAACCAAAGGATTGTAAGATACAAAAGCCTCATGGGTAATCACAGCCAACTCACTTTCAGCTAAAATGAAGAATACAAAGGTTTACATATCACAATTTCAAAGCTCCTTTAGTTTCTTTATAGTTATGAATTTGCCTCGTTCTGCTCAATAATTGCGTTAAGATACTGCTGTCTTAGTCAGCTCATGATTGAAATGAAGCAACTTTTTCAGGATTCAAACAAAACTTCGGAACTAAATCATGCTGATCAGGTTTCACATGAGCCCCAAACTGAACAACCAAAGAATGTCAAAGAGGCTCCTGTCCCAGATTCAGGCTCAGTCACGGCATCAAGCAGTGAAAACAGAAAAGTGTCAAGTCAAGATATTGAACTTGTAAGTCAATATTTCTTATTCCAATGCGATTTCATGACGATTTTAGGCAGCCATTCTATTTGTAATAATGTCATTATAATTCTCTGCAGGTCCAGAATTTGATTGAACGGTGTCTGCAGTTATACATGAATAAAGATGAGGTTGTAAAGACACTACTGAATCGTGCCAGTATAGATACTGGTTTCACAACATTAGGTAGGTATTCATTAAGTTGAAGAGAGGAAAAAAAAAAAAAAACTCTCTTTTGATATCCATGTGTTATAACAAAATAGTTACTAGCTTAATATATGCAACTAAAACAATCAAGTTTTGATGTAATTATAATGCTAAAGCCTCTATATTCATCGATTTCCTTCTGTTTTGATTTGTCAATACAGTGTGGCAGAAATTAGAAGAGGAAAATCCTGAATTTTTCCTGGCCTACTATATCAGGCTTAAGCTGAAGAAACAGATTATTCTGTTCAATCACTTGCTTGAGCATCAGTATAATCTAATGAAGTATCCAGTGCCTTTGAAGGTTCCTCTGGCTCCCATGCAGAATGGGATTCATCCAATGCCAGGTAAATCTTACTTTGTATTGTAAATTTGGAGCAAAATACAGTATTCTATATTTAAATTTGGAAAATGATTGTGAGATTTTGACATTGTTATGTGTCCGTTATTGTTACAATTAAACTGTTCCCCTATTATTTTGCATTTGACAATTAACTTTTTTTTTTTTTTTGTCTTCCAACATTGATGTTAGAGAGGTAAAGAAGACACAAAGTATAATGAAAGTTATAAAACCTTCATGCCCAAGTTTACAGCAATCCTAAGACTTTGTAGTAGCGTTGAAAATTTTCATGTCAGTACTTTGCTGCTGTTGTTAACTGTTACTGCCAAGTCTCAGAAGTATAATTTCTACGAGTTTACCTGATTTTTTTCATTAAGCTCGTCGCTACTGCGAGATATTGGCATTTAATTTTGGCTTATGGAGTCTACTAATGGAGAAAATCTATACTAGAATCCAAAGTAGCTGAAGTCAATTTAACCATGATCTCCCTTTTCATTGGTACCTGTGCTTGATCGTTTGAGGATTTGCAGTTGAGGTCTTGGTGTTCGTGGTCGACCTCAAACTGGAACAAGACTTCATGATTTTGGAAATAAGTCTATCTGTAAAATGGGTTGTTTTTTACTTGTTTCTTTCTCTATCTTGCTTCATCTCCTCCTATCTTCCCTCTTCTCTTGATGCCTTCACTTCTCTTTCACCAGGATTTAAAAAAAAGGGCCACCAAACGGGTTGAATTAAGCAATGCTGTTTATGTAATAAAATTGAAAATCTCCATATTAATTTATCATCATTATTCAATTCCTCTTGTTTACAGTGCAGTCAACAACTTACCTGTAGGCTATCCTGTCATACCTCAGCCTCCAGTTCCAGCTACAGGGCAACCACATCTCAATTCTATGGGTTATTCCACATCAAGCTGTCATGTTGTAAACGGAATCCCTGCTCCAGGCACTGGCAATTTCCATCCGATGCAGATAAATTCCGGAAATGAGTAAGAATTCTTCTCTCCTAGCATCAGCTTTATGTTATCTTTCCTCCTGCATCTGGAATTTGAAAAGATTTTTCGTTTCCATCAATTTTTCTTCCTTACGTTCCTTGAATCTCTTATTAATTTTCTATTGAACCGTTGTGCTCCACTTGTTAACTAGTGCACCTTATTGTCCACCGGGTAGTCCTCATGTTCATAATTCTTGTACCAGCTGCTATCAATGATAAATCATGCTGTATGTCGCATTCTAAACTGTGATTGTTTTATACCGATTATTACTCCACTAATTTATCTGGATCAGTAGTTAAAATGCAGTGATTACGGTGCTAAAATGTCCCTCATTCTATTAATTTTTTTTTTTTATTAAATTACAAAGGCGATATCTTTCCCAAAACACACTCAAAAATACATTCTCACTCTCTCTTATATCTTAAGCTCATTAAGGCCTTTTTGAACTTAAAGCCTGAGCCTTTATAAGTAGAGGTTCATGTTAGATGAAAACTAGAATTTTTTAACTGAAGTTAATTGAAACTTTTATGATGAAACTATTGTGAGTGATAATTCCGGAATTTCTGCTGATAATTATCTTTCTTCTTTTGCTTTGAAGTATGGTCATTGACACCAATGGAACAGATGGAGCTCCTTCGATGCCAGCTAATAATGCAATGGTGTCCACATCAGATATGCTGGTGAGCCCAACTTCAGTTGCTTCAAGTGGCCATTTCCCCTTCAGCACCTCAGAGATATCGGGCATGGGAATAGAAACATCAGCACTTGATACGACATATAACTCTGAAGTAGCAAGTTCAGCTGGACTACAGCTTCCGGCAGATGATGCTAGTGGGAATTCTAGAGATTCCCTCAGCTCGTGGGCGCAGTTACCTTGGGATTTCAGCCTCTCAGAACTAACAGCAGATTTATCAAACTTGGGAGGTAATTCATCCTGTGATCAGGTCTTTTTGTATGTTTGATATATAGAAATTAATGCAGGAAATTCTATTTCTTTATGCTGCATTTTCTTTCCCCTTTCCCCGCATTAAAACTATAATTAATATTTGCAGATCTAGGAGTTTTTGGAAATTGTTCTCGCTCTCCATTTTTGCCTTCGGATTCAGATCTTCTTCTTGATTCTCCAGAGCAAGATGATATAGGTAAAAATTTCACAGACATCCTTTTCCCCAAGTCTGTTTTATGTGGAACTAAAAAATTTCGAAGCTTCTCAATTGTGTGTCAAAACTCCCTCTATGTCCTGAATGAAACAACTGAGTCTTTGATGCTTAAAAAACTTTGGCTATATATAGGTTGAGTATTAGTTCATATTTGGTCCCCTTTTGTTGCCTGCCTGGAATTTTACTACCATTTTCATGCTTGAGTCTGAATTCATTTCAGTGGAGGAGTTCTTCGTTGATTCCATTCCAGGGCCATCATCTCCACCGTTAAAGGAAGATAACCCCTAGATAAGGTGAGATAACTTCATCCACACGAGATCTGTTCCTCTAGTCTAGCATGAGTTCGTGAAGAATCAACTTTGAAGAAGAAATATATATTACTATATATATTACTAATCTATATATGAGGCACACCGTCAAGCCTACGTGCAGGCAAAATAAGATTATATAGAGCTTTCATCTCGTATGGTGTTTTGTGCTAATCGAGCAGTTGTGTTATTTTGTTTTATTTTGTTTTATTCTGTTTATGCAATGAAACATCGAAATCAATAAATCTTCAAGAGCAAGATTTTGATATGCTTTATCGTGTTTACTAATATGAGATCTTGATATGATGTTTATACCATACACCTTCTGTATTACAGCAGTCTCACTGTTATCCCCTTGAGATTGGAGGATAAGAAAAAATAACTGTGAATTATAGGATCTGCAGATGATTTTAATCATTCCATGCATAAGATGCCATTATTTAAACGACCCTCGACTTGTGCTTTATTCGGATTAGGAGATGAACTTATTCCGCTAGCTCCCCCGGTCGAGAATACTTACAACACCATGGCACTGGCAGGCATCCTGCAAACAGAAAACCAGAAGTCAGTCAGTAGTTCAGCCATGCAAGGAAAAAAGAGATGAAAAGAAACTCACTCACTTGGAACAATCATAGTTTTTATCAATTGGAGGCAGATTAACAGACAATCCACATTTCTTGGGAAGAGCAGAAACTCGACCAGGATCGATGTTTTTTCCCAGCTTAGCCAGGGTCGATTTTATGCAGTTGCAAACGGCTTGTTTATCTGGTTTGGATTTTGCTTCACCAAGAATATCCTTCACCCCAGCACAACAATTGCCTGGTACTTGTGAAGAACTGCCTTCGATGTAGGATAGGCACGGGGCCAGTTTCGAGATGGTGGTTGAGCATGAGGGTGCAGTATCCGCGGCCGTACCTGGCCTTAAAACTAACAGTACAAAGATGGATAGCATGCCCAGTAGACGTGCCATTTTTGCTCCTTGAAGAGAAGAATATATCAAAGTACAGTCTTCTTGCTTGTATAGAGGGGAGATATATATATATATATATATAGGAATGCTAGTACTAGTTGTTTGTTTGAAATTGCACTATTTGTTAGACATGCAATTGTCATGAACACTTCTAATTCAAACTTCATGACCTTTCCGAAATTCATTTCCAACCCAAACTGCAAAATGTATAGATTGTTTAATTGTCGTGTACGTAGATCAAGTAAGCGTGGTATCGCTGCAACTTCAATTCAACCGTGGATAAAAGATCAAGTAGAAAGTTTTTGACAACATATTGGGGTAACCATAGATCGGTTTGGACAACATAACATAAAGGTAACGAACGCTCGTCAAACACATTATATGTCAAAAGATAATTCCCACATCGAATCAATAAATAACTAATATATAAAGTATTTGGGGCTACCTTTATTAGTAAGTTAATCTTTTAAGGTGAAACCCCATGCAATCAAATTACATACTTCATTGGTTAGAGGTTTTTGAATTTGAATAACAGACCTTTCTAGAAATACATAAGCTTTCTAGAAATACATAAACGGATAGCACAATAGGCCATATGACAACCTAATTTAAATTTTAATGACTACCTGTTTGCTTAATTATTCACAATACTTGTGTTACCAAATTTTTACTCCTCTATCCTACATATATAAGTTTGTTTTCATTTTTTGCATGTTAAAAATATATAAACTTGTTTAATTTTTGAAAATTTTAATTTACATTGCATTACTAATTTACCTCTTTTTATATTTAATTATTGCTATCAGTTTTAGAGCATCCACATGGGTTTGTTTTAAAAAAAAAAAAAAAAAAAAAAAAAACAAAAGAATTGTGAACTTGCTGTGCAAATTTAACAAACGACTTAACGAGTGAGGTGACATTATCTCGCGATATTGCACTACCAGTCCCTGTATTCTTCAACAGCCATCCAATTTGATTTTTGAACTTTCTCCTTGTATAATTTTGCCTCCAGACTCATAATTCTTGTCACATTGAACCTCAACTTCGGTGACCCTAATCATTCTTAGTCCTTCCCTGTCCCTTCCGAGCCCGAAACTTCTCCATCCATTCGTTTACAATTTAATCCCAAAATTTGTTTACAATTTAATCCCAAAATTTCAAACAAATCTCATTTCCTTCAAATCTGGTTCCAATTGGCCTCGAAAACATCTAACATACATGCTTTGGCTTTCCACTTCAAAAGTCTCACGAATTTCAATTTCATGTCAATCCAACTCAAGCACGTGGCGGTTTCAGTTCTCGTCATATAATCTGATAGCTAATTAGATTGATAATGAACTCACACACACATAGTGAATTCTCCTAATAAATGTGTTTAACTAGTTTCTAGATTATTGGTTTTTTTTTTTTTAAAGCGTTTCAGGAGGATTAGTTAATCTAGTGAAATTCGATTATTAACATGAATTAGTTAATGCCGGATCAATGAATATGTAACTTGGAAGACTAATGATGGTGGAGTTGTGAGTCGCAAATTCTCCGAAGTATTGCTTTCATCTATAACAATTAAAATTGAGTAGGATTTTTTCTTTTTAAAGTTTTGTTATTTTTAACAATTATTTCATTTAATTGCATTCAACCAAACAAAAATACGAATTTTCAAATAAAGTGCCGGATTGATAATTTTGGTACTTAATACATTTCTTGTACTCTTAATCTAATTTATTATTTGTTTGACTGGTGTACTTACTGTTTAGATCTTTTATTAGTCGGAACATGTAACAACAACGTAAATGCGACTCATTTTGGGCCGTGGGCCAGAATGGACTGCTTTGAGGACATCCGGCCCATGATGGTCTAACGGGTCTTACCCGACTATGGCTGATCTATATATATATATATATATATAAAAATATAATATTATTATAGAAGTTACAGCGCACTACTCCTTTCGCCCACACTCACAAAACACGCAGAAAAGCCTAATTTCCTTCAAAAAAAAAAAAAAAAAACTTATCCGATCACAAGCCGTAATTCAGGAGATGGAGATGGTTGAATCGGAAATCAATCAAGTTCTTGTCAAATTTCTTGATGGTAAGCACAAATTTTTGAATTTCAATACTTCTTCTATCCCCATCCCAGCCCTGAAGCAACAGATCCAGAGGATTTCTTCTATTCCTTCCCATCTGCAATTTCTCCTATCTGACAATTCTCGTGTCCTCCATGACCATCAAACCCTAGATTTCAACTTGGGGTCTTGCAAAAATACCCGATTGCCCCAAGCCCTAGATTTCGATTTCAATCCCAATTCCCCGCGTAATCGAATTTTGGATGGGACCACCCATGAGACCCTTAGGACGAGGGGTGGTGGAGGGAAGTTTCCGGTGGTGGTGCATTTGTTGCTACGGCTTAGGGGTGGGAAAGGAGGGTTTGGGTCGTTGCTCAGAGGAGCGGCTACGAAGGCGGGACAGAAGAAGACAAACAATTTTGATGCTTGTAGGGATATGAGTGGGCGAAGGCTGAGGCATGTGAACG
Source organism: Nyctanthes arbor-tristis (assembly GCA_963692815.1). Taxonomy (NCBI): domain Eukaryota; kingdom Viridiplantae; phylum Streptophyta; class Magnoliopsida; order Lamiales; family Oleaceae; genus Nyctanthes; species Nyctanthes arbor-tristis. The sequence continues at coordinate 19,199 of CAVNYN010202237.1, forward strand.
CGGAGAAGAAGCTGGAAGAGTGGATGGCGGAGTCAGATGAGAGGAAACTGGAGAAATTGGCTGAGGATTACATCAAGAAGAAGACCAAGGAAGCTGCAAAGAAGGGTAAAAATAGCAAGGGCGAGAGTTCGGAGAAGTATGTGGCGAAGTATAGGGCGGTCTCCGCTAAGTGTATGGAGGAAGTGGAGAGGTCGGTCAGGGAGTCAATTAAAGCTTTGGTGACCTCGAAGAGGAAAATCAATGGGCCTGGAAGTGAATCGGGTTCCAAGCGGCTGAAGATATGGTAAGTATTTTGCTTTCTTCCGTAATTCTATTGTAGTTTTATGTTAACAGTTATAATTTAACAAAGTAGTAGAGAAACTCCCCCTTCTCCTTAGAATAATAGAGAATATCAACGGTTAGTGTAATTACCATCTAGTATTGAATTAGGTAAATCAGCCATATCTAGGTATATGGTAATGGTAATTTGCATGATTCATTATGATAAAGAAGCTTGTTCAGATACTTTGGGTTCTTAGAAAATTGAGGGTATTTTTTTTTTTTTAAATTTCTTTAAATGAGATGGCAGATATTTGCATTACATTCAATTCAAGGTTATTAACTAGTATTGGTAATCAATAGCGTCCTTGTACTTTTGTTTTACACTGCTTCCTCATGTTTTGTGAATAAAATTGTAGCTTAAGTTGTCATTTAGCAAACCAGTTTTAAGAATATTGCCATGGTGAAGCGAAACTAGGAAACTGAACTGTGTGGTATTTACGATTTAATTTAATTCTTTAGGCTGGGAAAGAAAATATTGGATGATAGTGACAGCGAGGACATGGACGAGGATGATAACAATGACAGCACAGAAGAGGAGAATGAGAAATCTGTTATTATAAATAATGGAAATCATTTGGATTCGAGTAAGGAAGCAGAGGGAAGCTCTGGTTCAGTTACTGGAGGGAAACTTGATGCCGGTAGTGTTGGTTCTGAAGAAGAGGATACTGCTGCAGAACGGTCTTCAGAAACGCGCAGACATGTTGAGGAAAGTTCAAATAATAGTGCTGTGGAAAATAACAACGAACCTTCAGTCGAGGTTCTTGAGGAAAGTGCAAATCAGAATGGAGTTGAAAAGGAAGTACCTGAAAAATCTGACCCACTCAAAGTGGAGGAAACAGATGGTCAGGTTCCAGGTGTCTCCAGCTCCGAGGAGGAAAGAGCTTCTGCTGGAGAAGTGAGCAACAGTACTGATTCTGAATCAATGAAGGAAGAACTGACTTCTGGAAGTTTAGAAGTTCAGCAGTCAGATGAACCCTTGGATTTTGATAGATTTAATTCAGCAGCTGAGTTGGAGGTATGTTGCATGTTTTGTGTTTTCCATTTTTCTTTTTTTTAAATGAGTCAGTTCTTTTCGAGCCACATTCTTCATATTATGTGGTTATTACATGGCTCTCTACTCATTACAAAATTACAATCACTTACAGGTTCTTGGACTGGAGAGATTAAAATCGGAGCTCCAAGCACGTGGGTTGAAATGTGGCGGTACTTTGCAAGAACGTGCAGCCAGGCTTTTTCGGCTCAAGACAACACCTTTGGAAATGCTACCAAAGAAGCTGTTTGCCAAGAAATGAAATGCCTTTTATCAGTTTATGTTTCATGTAACTTGGTTTCCGTGAAGCCGATAGACTTTGTGTTAGCTTAAAATGAAGCCTTTCTATGTATTAGTGAAGTTGTATGTAAATTTTCCTGTTGCAACTTTTTGAAATAATTAACGACCTGGCTTCTCCATTTTATCTTTATGGTTGTGGCTGATCATTTCTGCAATTTGTATCATGGTTTAGATTGAGTTGTTTCTACTTGTTTTCCTTTAGTTCAGAATCAACTTGGCATATGTGCTTCCTGCCCCCACCGCAACCCACCCCACCCCAATGAAACACAAAAGCCAAATAAAAAAGAAAGAAACTGAACACCAGAACGGCAGATGTTGAAAATCATTGTCCGGTGAAGTTTAAACAACGTTATAAATCGGGGCTAACAAAGGGTGTTCCCGCCGAGTGGACAGTTATTGTTAATTCTAAGCCAAATATCTATACATTCAACATGGAAGTAATGTTCACATTCAGGCATGAGCTTAACTGTTTCCTTGGGGCGATAATCTGATAAGCATATTGCGCAAGTGATGCCATTAGGCCCCGTTATGTGCCGGCTCTCATCCAAAGTTAGTTTTTATAAGGATTCTCGTCTATATCTGCTCCGGCTTCCATGTTGGTCAATCCAGTAGTAGACGTCAGAGTTGCGTCTTGAGCCTGATGATTTCTTCGTCTCACTATACATAAGCAGGATATGCATAAAATGACTGTTGGTATAAGAATGGCAGATGCGAGTACACACAAGGTAACAATTCTGAGGACTCTGATTTTTTCTTGCACCTGCTACTAAATACATATTACAAGATGTTTCAGACAAGTCTTTCATTTTTACTCGTAGAAAATGCCATCGAACCTAACCCGTCTGAGAATTTGGTGATTAAATATGCTTCTCTGGAGTGGAATCCTTGGGAACTAAGATCAATTAACAAAGCAATTCAACTCATCAATGCATTATCAAGCAGTTTATGCTAGGATCTGCTATGAGCAGCTCCTTTACAAAGCTCCTTACCAATTGGGTTCGGTGTTTACTTGCTTAATCTTGAATTTTATTGACCTCCACCATTAACTGTCTTTTTATTGATCTAAAAAGTCCAACTCGGATACTTTTCTAACCCCAGTTATCTCATTATTAATTTGACATTTCTTTTGTCAAATGTGTTTATTTTGGTGACACTATTGGTAGAATAATGTTTTCCTGCTCTACTTTTTTCCCATCAAGAATATTTTGGCTTAATCATGCATCAAAGAATGTCTTTCAGCCTCCCATGTACAGTTGTTTGCTTGGATTGATAATCACGGCATGAATCAGTCGCAAACACGAATGAAGTTTCATAATAGCCTTACCTCTTGAAGGACCACAATTTCTGCATACTGAGACGTTCCATGTCAACTCAAGGTTAAGGGGAAGCCTGGGATCAAATTGATACGAATCCTGGACTGGTAATGTGAGGATCGTCTTGCACATGTACAGTTTCGCCACTTCATCTTGGAACTTTGTTGCTAGTATACTAGTTGTCGAGTTGCTGAGGCAATCAATTGATGGCAGGAGTTGAACTGTTTATGTTATCTCTAGGACAGCTGAGGAATGGGTAATTTTGATAAGAAACAGGCATAAAGGGAGTAGATGAAAGGTTCAAGCTAAGCAGCCGTCTTGGGAGGCAATTATCTGGATCACTAAGTTCTATCCGCTCTATGTAGTAATAGATGCCTTGAACATAAAACTCACCAGAATAGAGAAGATCAAGGATTGGTTTACCCTGATTAGTGCAACGTAGGTTGAATCCTGGATTCTTGCAGTTCTGAGGTTGTTGGCTTTCTAACCAGAATGGGAAGTCTACAAGAAAGTTGCTATTGGGACAATAGGAAGTCGAAAAATTGGCATATGAGATTGGAAAGAGCAGAAACAGAAAGAAGATGACTTGAGTACCCATATGAATTTTCTGAGAAATTGGAAAATGAGTTTATGATGGTTTATATGTAGCAAAGTCAAAAACTAGTTGCTGAACAGAACCAATTTAATAAGCTCGCAAGAACTATTCTGTGTTGCCCCTTTAACAATATAAAATTTGAGGTCGATTATGTGACATCCTTTTGCCTATCTGTTCAACTATGTTGCTAGATTTACCGAAAGATCAACCCAACTAGATTTGGGAACGTGTATAGTCTAACCACCTCTTTTATCATTGTCTGCTAAAATTGCTCAACTCTTCTCAAAATAAGCCTCTCTATTTTTATGCAAGTTTTATGTAAATTTATCTATGTCATATTCTTTTCTTAATTTATTCTGACAGAGAGGTTTCACAGAATGAGTTTTCAAGTTTAGTTGCTAATCAGCTACTGGATTTCACAATTCTAATGTTGGATTCAGGATTCTACATGTATGGTAAATTCATTATCTGCACATAAAGATCTGCTATCTATTGAGGTTAAAAACATGAATAAACTGGTTAAAAAGTATCTTTACACGAAGAAATTTTCCAAGGACACACTTACATGAGTGCTTACTCCTTTGAAATAGAGGATCTGCTCGATGTTACAAAGTTAGACCACGCTTGTTTAAGCTTCAAAACTATCAATCATTTATACACTAATGCATCTTACTCTTCTTTCTTTCCTTTTTCTTTCCCCTGTTTCTTTGAGGTTGAGAGAAAGAGAGAGAGAGAGAGAGAGAGAGATCTTTGCGGGCATCAAGCTGACTACAGTAGCTGCTGAGATATTCGAATTGCAAAAACTTCGCCATCTTTTCCAGCTTTCATAACATGGAATTTAATGTGAAGACCTGCTTCCAAAACAGAAAAAAATAGTTAAGCATCATAATAATGTGAAAGGATTGTGTTTCTCAGTGCTATTGTGGCCCAAAAAACTATAGAAACAGTTATGTAAATGATAACTAAAGAAATCATTTGCATAATATTTAGCAAGCATCAATTAAACTGGAATGGTGATTCGTGATCAAAGATTGCCTTCCCAGAACAAATGTTAGTTCGCTTCGATGAATCATTTTGCACTGTTCTATTCAGTTCATTGCTAGATCTATTGAAAGATGTAAAACAACTGGATTATTATCTGATTACAATAATTAATGATAGCTTTTCTCTACAACGCTCTCTCCTTTCTAGTCATCTGTGATTGCATACAAATCTCCTTAGATCTATGCAATATATGTTAAAAACTCCTACATCACAGTTCCCGCAATTCTATCACTAATTGACACAACCTTCTTTTTGCAGCAATTCTAGCACGACTGCATATTCATTTATGTTACCTCGGTTTTATACTCTCCCTTGCATCTTAATTACTGCAAGCAGAGTTCATCCAGTAACTGAGAATCAGAATAAACCAGTTTTGCTCACTGATAATGCATGTTAAGTTATAGAACAAGGTAAATTGGAACCATCTTGAAAAAGATAGTCAATTATCACAGAAATTCTACCTTCATTCTCTTGTAAATTTGTGTTCACTGCAACCGCATGGAGGGTTGTCATTGCTTTTGGTTGCCAGTCCCCCTGTTTCCCAACCCACGACTTAAGATTAAAGATATCTGAAAATGTATTCAATGAAAACTAATCAACATTTGAAATCCCACAAGCACTTCCATATGAAAATTACCATCAAAACATTTACTAATCATAAGGCTGGCGTGATCATGGATATAAATCTTAAAATTGATCGTCTATTGCGAGAATCTAGCACCTAATAGATTACTTATGGGCGGCAGTATGCGTTGAACTTGAACCTAAAATAGACAAATAACTTATTAGGTGACAACAGTCAAATATGTTATGTTTAGTGTAGCAATTGCATATATATGAAATTTATGCCCATATTAGACATGATAAGAAAATGAAGCCATATATGGGTGACATGTAGATGTCTAAAGAATAATTATATAGATGAAGTAGCCGAGTTTAAGAAACTGTTCCGGAGTTTATCATCGGTTCCAGAAGTAAAAAGAGCACCTGAGGTAGATTGGTCCTTGAGATGCATTATGTCAAAAATCCCACCAGAAGCTCCATCAGCCTGCTTATGAATCTCATGAGAGCCTAAGAGCTCATACTCCCAGCTCCCATTTTTGTATTCATCCCTTAGGAAGAGTTCAACATGCCTTGCATCCAAGGTCTGCATAGTTCCTGCATAATGAAGCGTGGTATCATATATTCAGACCCTTGAACTGAGTCAGATACATCTTTTCACTCACGTTAGATGATGGCTAGACTGGAGGAACTGGTTATTATTGGACAGTCGTGCGTGTTAAAAGGGAAAATAAGTGAAAAATGTGAACTTCTCATAGACAGTTTAAATTTGAACAGGGATGAACATGTGATAACCTCTTTCTCCTGAATGTGTTTGAATTGATGCATGGCCTTAAGTAATGCGTATCAAGACGGTGTGTTTGGCACAGTAGATTGGATAGTATTGTTGAAATCTCAAAATGCAATGAAGAGATAAAGAGTAAATATCTAGCTGCAGCAGAGGTACTAAAAATGCAATAAACAAGTATTTATATTGTTGACTGATGATTTCTGCATGAGGTACATGAATAGATTTACAGTGTAGGCTGCACTCAGGCAAAACGGAGAAAATATCTTGTTTGTTGTTTGTGATACTATGTACTTCTGTCTAGAATCCAGAATCAATTATGTAAATGGTTTATTGGATACTTTTAATCACCCAGGGGACATATGCAGCAGAGGTCAATCTAGTAACAAGGCCAAAAAAGTCCTGTGTCAAAAATCAACGAGCAGAACTGCAGAAGACTTGGGTATAACTTACCATCACATGTATTGAGGTCACAGACGGGGCATCTAACAAGCTGCAAATCTGGGAACATATTCACATTTGGAAACTGTGTCCATTATGCATGATTGTAACTGGCGAGATATTTCAAAATGATACAAAAGGAATTGTATAAGGAATCACATGAATGCAGAATTACCAGCAATCCAGATTCCAACTCTGATATTATTTAGCATGCAACAGCCGTTCAAATCCAACATTTTCTGTATTGTTTCTTCTTGTGGAATTCTCAATGGAACAGTCAGAGCCTCTGTCAGGAGCGCATCCCTTGAGTCAAAGAAGAAAGCACCAATTTGCATCCAGTCTGTTTGGTTTGTGTAGAACAAAGATAACCATCAGTCTCCACATGCATCATAGAGGCAAGTTGTACAGAATTCCACTGAAACTCAATGCAAGAAGTAACTATCCTAACAAAATGTATGCTTTGATAATTGACACCATAAAGGATTTCTGATAGCTATGAGACTGGAGTACGATGAAGATTAACTCAGTATCATATTGTAGTGAAGATTCTAGTTGTTAGTTGCTGCAATGACAAAACTTGAGGGTGAAGAAATTTGGTCATGCTTTAGATGTGCAGATCCCATGGGTATAATATCATAATACTGTTTGCTATCAGATCCTAGATTTGGATATTAAGCTGGTTATGGTCTAGTAATTCAAAATTAAATGGTCCAAATTTCGGTAACCATGCTGAAGATTAGGTCAATGGTTGATGATGGCACTTCGCAACTGGAATTCAGTACTGATGATCATGGTCAGAATAATTGGTTTGTAGTTTATGCCAACTAACTGATAATATTGAAATTTTTATAGCTGTCTTGTACAACGAATGCTACAACTAAGGTTTTAAGGAAAAGTAAGAACTAAACAAGCAAGAAAGAGCACTCACCAATATGTTTCTCCTGCTGACGAAACATGTACGAGTGGCTTCCATCTGCAGAAAATTACTCTTAAATCTCGTCAGAAATGAAATACTTGCTGCTTGTTTTTGTGTACTTGGCCAATTATTAAGTACAACAAAAGATAATTTAGTTGGTGAAATTTACCAAACGCTGTGGCATATAATTTCATCCATTTGAAAGCAACTTTGCCAGGATCCGGAACCTGAAGATCACGCAAACAAACATACTTCCACACACTATCATCCATTATGACATGATTGAACCAGTTGCAAGTTGCCGCAAGCATCACCAGAGATCTCCCATCCAAAAACTTGGCAATCTCAGTCCAAAGATCCTCTTCGTACCTTTTTGCAATTAAAAAAAGTTCTGAAAGTTGCAATTAAAATGGACAGCAAACACTATCTCATCAAGCTGAGCTAACAGTATGTGAATATCTATCTGCTGGTATGTGAATATCTATCTGCTGGTCATCCTTCACCATAACTGATATCTCAAGTGGTATATTAGGGTTCGAATCCAGCATCAAGCGTTTATCCATATTTGCAGGATCAGTTGCGTTGCGTATGCAAGAGAATTGAATATGACCTACTTTAAAGGACATTTTCCCATTTTCGTGATAAGTTCACAAATTTATTCACTGGAAATCTGTTAACGATGCCATGCAGACATTAATTGTGAAACTCAAGTCAAATGTGGTGCAATACAGAACTCCAAATAGATAAGTACCATATGGTTACAGAAATTTGAAAAACAACAGGATGTATAATGCATTAACATTGAATTCACTAAGTCAGGAAGATACAATGAGCGGATCCTAGAGTTAGAGATTTTTAAATCTAATAGAAGTCTCGGATGAAGCTTTCAGCAGAATATAGAGAAACAGCAAGTTGAACTGATGATATGTGAATCGGATCCACATAAAAATGGTTGCTCTGCTTAGAGATCAACAACCTTATCACTCGAAGCAAATAATCGTTCTATATTCAGCTCACAATATTAAAACAGCATGGATTGAATTATTGAAATGCCAAAGCCGAGAATCATTCACAGTTAAACATGTTTTTACACATGTACATATATATAAAAAGATATACCCTAATTTGATTCAAATTAAAGCAAAAGGTGAATTTAGACATTTCGGATCATATCCATTTGATCAGAAACAGAACAGAGCACCGTGATCCAAAACAAAATTCCAATTTCGCCTCCGATTCGAAGAAAAAAGTATCTGATGCCGTTTTTTTCAGCGTGAAGATCAATGTGCAAACAGAAATATATTTTTATCTATAGATAGAGAATATGTAAACACAAGTACCAGCTGAAAATGGAGTGAGAAGCAATTGAGGCACATTGCGGAGAAACGCAAGAGCATATGGATCTCCCTCTTCGCAATCGCTTCCCCATTGTTTCTTCTTCAATTTCTTAACTCTTTCTAGAGGTGAAATATGCGTTTCTCAACTGTTTTAGTGTGTGCAGTGTGTGAAGAATTGTGAAGACTGTTGATCGAACTCTGGGAGGACCATTTATAGGCGCGGGAGGGCCAGGAATTCAAATTGTCGAAAGTCGTTGATTGTTTTTATTTAGCGCTTCGCGCGTACTAGCAACCCGTAATGCTTAAATTACATCATTAGACGCCCAGGGTATTCAGTTAGCGTAAAATGAGTCCCATCTATATCCCTTAGGTTGAGTTTGGTACCCTATTGAAATAAAAACATTTAATTTAATAAAAATTTGAATGTAAGAAAGTAGATTAATTGACTTTTCTAATAACACAACTCAGAACAAAAATGGAATTAGAATGCACATGATATTATTTGAATTTAAATTTGAAGGATATTGAGTTCTTAAAGATCTCAAGTATTTTCTAAATTTCACTATCTATTTGATTGTTTACTAAATACTATACTTGTTCTAATATGTACACCAAATTTGTTGTTAGTTGTGTTTTCTAAATTTCACCGTCTATTTGACTGCTTACTAAATACTACACTTGTTCTAATCTGTACACCAAATTTGTTCTTAGTCTTTAACTCGTCTTCAGCCTACCGCTCCCCTCGTATGATTCTCTAATATGATGTTATTAGTTTATTGTTTACTTATTATAATTTCAAGTAGTCTCTTGCATAGTTATTACCTTTGCAATCTACTAGGGAGAACTCTACATCATAGTGAAAGGTTATCCGGTTATGAACTTGATGGTTTTTTCTAGGCCCGATTCTTGGATTATCTTTCGTGATATATCAAGCTTTCTAGAGAGAATGCATACGAGTTTTCCTCAGGTTTGTAGAGTAGCTGCTGTCAAGGCTATCGTCAGTTGGGAGGCCTCTGCAGTGATCTCTACAATGAGTTTCAAACCCATGTCAGCTAAAAAGCCTAATACAAAGTTGTTAATTTCAAGCTTGCGTGCTTCTTGGAGTGAATTGCTTTCTTTCATGCATTTGCTAGACTGCAAGAGCATCACAAATAGTGTCAAAAGATCTAGAGCTTAATGCATTAGCATTGCAACTCCAAATATTTTGATTTGAAACGTACAATAACTCTTTGGTTAATTTTGTTTACCTTTCTCCTATGAAGAATTCAAATCGAGTTGTTACAACATCTAGACATTTTTACATTCATAAGTTAATATCAATATGTATTACTCAGAACACACGATCAAGAAATGCTTAACGTAGGGTTACGAGGATTTGTTTATATAGATTATATATGCATAATGCAACAAGTGAAGGGGGGAAGAATTGAAGTAAGAGTAATGTTATTTAGCATCACTGGTGCTTGGCACCATATTAAGGTGTCACTAAATGATAAGTTGAATTAAGTTGATCATTTATTTATTTATTTAATTCCACTTGTCATTTAATGACACATTAGATGCCACATGTACTGGTGCCAAACACTACTGGTGCTACATAGCGTTATTCTTGAAGCAATGTAGAGTGGATATGAAATTAGTGAGATGAAAAATAAAATGGAAAATTTTGCAGGGTTTGAGTTTGAATTAAATAGAGGACGTATTTGAGGGGAATTCACAACCAACAACTGCTTAGTGATCTATGTTTACTGTTTAAACCAATTATTATTAAGAGAATGTTCTTTTGAATTTGGGTGGTTATATTGACACCACATTTTTTACTAAATACACAACGTTTTAATTATATTCATCATCCTATGTTTTTAATTCTTTACACTTACATCATTAACTTTTTTTTATTGTATTTTTATTTTTAACATCTTATTATCATGACATTTTATATCGAATGATATTTTGATTCTAAAAATTTTATTGCCTGAATTGCTTAAAATTTTTAAATAAACAAAAATTATAACATCTAATGATATACAACTATATATTTTCATATGATTTTAAGGTACAAAAATCAAAATTTTAAATTCTATTCAATTACTAAAAACATGAGAGGATAATTAAGCCAAATTTTGAGAAAAAAAATAGCAGAAACTTTTAGCGATTTACATACTATAAGAAAAAAATAGAAATATTCACATTAATAAAAATATAGTGTGTTCAGTAAAATGGTGATGTAGATATAATTACCCCTTCACTAAATGTAGATAAAAGATAATTGGCATTCTCTCTCCCCAAAAAAAAAAAAAAAAGAAGGGAGGGATAATTGGCATTTAAGGTGTACATAAGGGGTTCTATGCTGGGGTTTGATTTGTATATCTTATCTTGAAGCATATAAATGTTCCTTCCGTCCCATAAAATAGTCTCAGTTTCTTTTTTTATTTGTTCCAAATTATTGTCCATTTTTATTAGTTAGTTTTTGAATTTTCTTATATGCCCATATTTAATATGCATTGATATTAACAAAGAACTTATAAAGTTGAAAAACAATCAAATAAATAGGCATATCAGGGAATTGTTCATAAATTCCACTTTTCAAAAACATTAATTGGACTTTTTAAAATTATGTGAAAAATGATATGAGACTATTTTTATGAGACGGAGATGGTAGTTATGTGTCACTAATATTATACAAATAAATAAATAAATGATGAAATAGATATATGATCCAACAAGTCGAATAATGAATTTTCTAGACTCGACTTCGAGTCTTGACCAAAAACCTATTATATCATATGTTGTTTATCGATCAAAGTGACGGAATTCTCCATTAGCAGTGAACGTATGTATTGCTTACTAGACATTATTTTGTAAATGATTCCGTTCAATAAGTAGATAAATTCTTTTTGTTAGAATAGATACTGATGTTCGACCATTTATTTATCGTTGTTTGAGAATTCCATCCATAAGTATGTATAGAATTCTTAAAATACTCCCACAACCTAGAAAGGTTTACGATTCAAATTGAAGACATCGTAAGAGCAATCTGTAGTAACTTGGCAATTCTGGTGTCAAACTTCTACGTCTTTCACTTCCAGTGGATGGGGAAAAATTTTGATGAAATTGGACATGTGACTGCAAAATCAAGCCTTCATCTCCGTGTTCTTTCACAATTAATAATCGGTCCGGTAATGGAAAGTCACTCTCCCCTTAGGGAGAGTACTCACACACGTGACTGGTCATGTGTGTGAGAACTCTCTCTAAGGGGAGAGTGACTCCTCCTTAGAAAATTTCATTAATAATAGTTGGCATTATAATTAAAGGCCCATTTGTTTAAAATTATAATAGCCTTAGTTATAATAACAATTATTTTTTTTCCTGACAAACACAAGACACGGTCGCAGAAATGGCACTGGGTTTCGAAATATATTTTTCTTTATTGCAAAGAATGAGCTTCTAGCATTCAAGGTCAAAAGGCTCGCCCGCTTTTGCTATTAAAAAAAAGCCTGGCCCACCAATCAAACCAAAAAAAAACAAAATAAAAAAATAATAAGATGGACACATATCAATTCCCTGTTGCTTTTCAACGAAGCAATAATTACCATTTATAATACTATATATTATAAACGATATCAAACAAACCCTAACTTACACAGAAACAGGATTTACCTTCATATATAGAATCCTCCCCCTCTCTCTCTCTCACACACACCCCCCCCCACACACCCATAAACCATAATATCATAAATCTCAGCCACACACCTCATAAATCTTTGGCAACAAATATGCATAAAAGATAGACTAAAAACACTGAATGTAAGTAGCTATTGTGCCCAAAAAGGGTAGATGACCCTCCATGTGGAGAGGTTAGTAGAGCTTGGTGAGTACAAAATTTGGGAACAAATAACTAGGGAAAAACGAATATTGAACGAGATCAAAGAATAGTTAATTAAACTGACCGATCAGAAGAGAAGAATAAAATTGACAGGAAAGAAAACAATTCTCAGTGTTCATTTCGACCAAGCCACTGAATCGATCTCTAATTGAGCAGCTCTGTACAACTCCAGTCTCTTTGCAAGAGAGACACGCCGCTGCATGATTGCTGGATCCTCATCCAACAGCGTACCCAACTGTCTTCCCTGTAAAGAGATGCAGACAACTTATGCATTAAAGAACCTTTCATTGCTCTTTTGATACATACGCATGCGTGCCTGTGCAAGTGAATTGGTGGGAGTGTTCCTAGTCCACTGGTTGCTAATTTGCCATATAATATTAAGAATGGAATTGTTACCTCCTTTTTGCCTAACTCAGTGAAGAAGTGATCAAGTAAGCTGCGTTTTGCCTCACGAACTTGGCAATAAACAATGGACTTTGGAATCAAATTCCTCAGACTTGCACAAACCATATTTACATAAGACAAAACAGTTGATCCTGTTCAAGAGGCATTACTAAAAATTAGAACACTTAATTGAAGACCTTAAAATCATGAACTAAAGAACGCTCTAATACAAACTTACCAATTCGTCTAAGATATGAATCATTGTATCGGTCAAAAATAGAATGAGTTGGATTCCCACCCTTCTCCACATCTTGAGGAAGTTTGCGGAAGAAATCTACAGTTAAGTAACTATATTCCATTTCAACTAGCTGTATAGTTGCTCTCTTGCTTTCGTCTCTCATTCTGTCTAATGATTCAACAGCTGCATTCCCTACCTCCACTCTTAGAGAAGGATACTGCTTCAGCTCCTGCACACATAATAAGGCAGGTATTCTTAATTTTCTGTTCCATATATTCAAGCATTTTATGAAAAAACATGGGTTTTTGTATCAATGGATTAATTATTCAATTTCAATCTAGTTGTTCCTCGTTCATTTTATATTCTAATGGGGATAGGGGAGGTAGATGAGCAACTTCTGACAGATAAATGATTTCTCTGGTTGCCAGTGAAATTGAAGATATTCTCATGATAGAACAGTAATTTTAAAATCACAACAATTCACAAGTCCTGAGAGTACTCTTGAAATTTACATTTGAATTCCGTCTACATATCCAAAAAATGACATTTTTCAACAACACTGAACAATGAAAGAAAAGGACTTTCACTTACTGATGTAGCACTAATTGACTTGTGAACCAGTTCCTTGAGTATTCCATGAACCTGAAAGAAATAAAAGGTTCGGCATCTCTTACATAAAACCTTCATCCATACATGCAAAAAATTATCATGAACCAATATATTCCCATGCTGTTGTATTATTATGAAGCAATGGGAACTTCATTTATTTGTCAAGTACTCCAATAGTTTCAATTCGAAAAAGAAAAGAAAAATGAAGTCACATATTTCATTGTATGAGAAAGTTCAGTCTTACGGGCAGAAAGAAGCATTGAAAAGGGCATATAGATTGGGATTCATATTTCCATAACCACATAATAAACCATTCAATTATTTAATATTATTTGTCAGGTGGTCTTTTTTTCTTGTTTGGTGTTGGGGGGGGGGGATTAGAGGGGCTTCCATTTCTTGTTAATCAATAGGAAACAATCACAAGTACTGCTTAATATAACAAAATGCGTGTACCGCATCAACAGCTGCCTCTGCCGGACCTTTAATAGAAATCAAGGCAGTTTCAATGAGACGTCGGTAACCTTGCTCGGGAGCAATAAGATGAGGCTGATATCCATCAGCTTCAGTTATTAGTTTTCGCACATTTTCCATCGCAAGATGCTTGTCGAACTGCAACCGTTTCAATGCAGCTGGTAGTTGATTATCAAACACATTATATATCTTATCACCACCCGGTCGGCTGCATAATTATGTGATAACCAAATGAAGGTTAGAATCAGTTTTGATGAAAAAGAAATGCCATAAAATGCTAGAATTAGAAAAATGGTAATATGAAAATTCCAATATACATACACCCCATCAAGATGTTCTTTGAATATTCCATCGAAAATGCGGCAGATTTCCATAATCATGTACAGCTTTCCCTGCATCATCAATTTAAGGTCAGTCATTAAAACAGTTCTTGTGGCAATAATGCACGAGCAAACAGAACATATTTAACTTTTAAAAAGCTTAAAAGAAAGAATACAGAAAAAAAAAATCATGAAAGCCGAAAAAGAATCCAGCTGGTAGCTTCAAAAATGTACAAACTGATAAATAATCATAAACAAACTCCTTGAGTAACCATCAAGCAAATTTTAAGACGGCGAATGGAAATTCATACTTACTCCAGCATCTGCGGCGATGGGTTTTCCCAAATGACTCAATTCGGATTCTAGCTCCATGATAGTTTTGTTAATAAGTGACTGAAGTCCCGGAATTCGAGATTTGATGACAGTTTCCAAATGCTAGAACATAAAGAAGCAGTCCAGAACATCAAAAAAATATATATATATTAATTAAATAATTAAATCCAGAGAAAATGACCAGAAACAAATAAATCAATCAAGAGAAGGCATGCGGTTCATAATTCTTGTCTGATACAGCATTAGGGAATGTGTACCCACCAAATAAAGCTTAAGATGGCAATAAGATCTAGCATAATTTGATAACCAGCAATAGAACATGAAACAGTGTGGTGCTTATAACCTCCGCATTGTCGGCCAAATAAAGCAAAAAAGGGCAAAATGTCAATTTGACATGTTTGTTTCCATGTATCAGATTTACGAACTCAAACTTTAAAATAAGTGTCAAGAAAAGCAACAAAACTTAATTGAATTTTCATAAAATTACCATTGAAGCATAATTTGAAGTTTTGAGCACATCTTCAAGCAAGACAGTTGCTTACTTTTGATAGAACTTTCCCAAGATGCTCAGAACCCATTCTCTGAGCCAAATGTTTGTACTCTGGTGACTGAGCAAAGTACTCCCGCTCTCTACGTCTCGCAGCAATCATGTCAACATTTTTGTTAATATCTTGTTGAGAGCGATTAACAACACCGATCCATTGAAACTGCAGCCTATAGGCTCTTCCTTCCAAGATCTGACAATGCCAAAAACAACTCTTAATACCAATATCACTAGATAAAACAAAAATCCAAGACCAACATAATCAAATATCAATCATGAAACTGATAGCCAAATAAGAAAATGCTGCAACAGAAAACGGATATGACCACCTTACTAGTAGGAAAGTTAGAAAAAAATTAAGGAACAGTTTTGCAATAAAGAAACCGCTTTTGCAAATATATTGTCCTAGATTACAAACTCAAAATGCATCATGTTGGTAGAATTATGTTAAAAATAGTTAAATGAAGATGTAAGTAGAGGCATCGTACAATATTTGGTATATTTGATCATCATATTTGAAAAACTATTCATTTTTTCCCCTTTCCAATCACACGATAATTTATCGTCTATCTTCAGTTTACAGTACATTAAATGTCACAAATTGGAAATCATCTTACAGAAAATTATGTCCTGGAAGATTTTATATTATTTCGATGATGCTCTTTCAAAAATATATACTAACTAAAGGAAGCCATTCAGACTTTTCCACTCTTTGATCAATGCATATTTAAGAGACATTGATATTTTTTGTGTTTATGCGCTTTGAGAGTTTTATTGGGTAGATGCATTATTTGGAGATCGTGTAAAGAGTCATGTAGTTTTACCCATTTCAAAAGCAAACCAAAAAGTGAAGTAAATATCTATTTCACAAAGCCGTATCTATTTCATTTCCACTTCCAGCAATATCAAATATTAATTGAAAAAAGAAAAGATGAACATATTAAAAATTAAAGAATATCAATAACATATTTACAGCTATAGTACCCGTCAAAAACATCCTTCACTAATATTCTCTATAGTAAATAACAAATCAAGATAGCGGAAAAATAGCAAAAAGATACACTTTAAACTGTGACTTATTAATATTTGTAATTAATAAAAAAAATAAAGAAAAAAAAAGGATACTCTCGCATATGGCAAAGGAAACCAAGTTTAACAATGCACATTTAATAACGATTAGTATTACAGAACTGCAGATGTTAACTCACATCTACAGCATCGGTACCCTTGTCCATGAGATCAATCTTTGTTAAAACTCCAAATGTTCTTTCCCCTGCAGACAAGACCAGAAAGAAGAAACGCAAAATAAGTAAATAAAAGCAGTCACCATTAAATGGATAAGAAAATGGTAACAGAATCTAAAGTGGGCAACTTGGAATATACATTGCTAATAATGACACTGGATATGAAAATTGCAGTGTTATCCTCTGCCCATACATCACATTTTACTGAATTCTCTCCATAAGCAACAGGAAATCTCAATATACATGGGCACGCCATATATATTTCAAGAATAACTCATTTTCACATAGACTATATAATAAAAATTTATTATGGATAAAAGTAAGATATCTAGCCCATAGCCAATGCATACACCGACCTACTCAATTTCAATTATTATCTTAAGTTCACGGCAAAGATGAATAAAAATAAAAAGGAAAAATAAATCAAACAAAAAGCTTCATTTTCAGAAACCAAAGAATCATGTTTAAGAAAGTTGAGAGTTTCTTCATTGTAAAACTCACAGTGTTTTCCAATTTTGCAAACCAAAAAGAAAAAAAAAATCATCTGAACTGCAATAGACATATCTCTTAGAGCATCCACATCGGTGTTGCCAAATTTAGATATCCATGTAAGCAAAAAGTGTATTTTAAATTGTTGTTAAATGACACATATACAAGTTAAATTTAACAACTATTAAAGTGTCACATTAGTAGTGTTAAACAAAATCACCGAAATCTATTCAAGTCTAAATAGACCCCATGATTGTCAAAAGTTATTGGTCAAATTTGATTAAATAAATAAATAAAGAATTTTTTAAAGACATTAAATTCTAGCAAAGTGTTAAAATTGTTGTTAAAGTTAACAATAAAGTTAACAACTCACCTAAAAAGATTCTTTTAACAACTTCCTTAATATCACCAATGCATGTACTTTTTTGAGCAATTAACTAACAACTTCACTAATAATCTAATTTAACACTACCAATGTGGATGCTTTTGTGGTTTATGAGGCTTTTGTTTCTTGTTGTATAAAAATCTAATAAAAGCAGTGGTTGGAGACTTTGAGAGTCTTATGGAATGTGTAGATAAGAAATAAGTTAAAAGCAATTATGAATTCAATGAAATGTAATTTTGAAATTAATTGGAATTATAATTTAACGAACTGCAATCGAACTATAAGGGTGAAACAAACCCTGTATGGTGGATGCTATGTTGGCACTTCGCAGAGCCCCGATAAATGAACAAAAATGCATGTGAAAATGTTCCAAAAGCACTTGGAATATCTTGTTCCACCTTTTTTGAAAGTTGTGAAAGTTTCTGAACTTCCGCTATTGCATTTTTTTCTTTTAGTTTGTTACACGAGAGTCCCCCGAAGATCCATCTCTATTTAGGCAAATATAAGAGGCCAGGGCAACTTTAGACGCAACACGTATTCAAGCTCATACTCACAGTAAGAATCATTTTTCTCTGTCATGGTCTTACCTTTAGGATCTACGTCACGGGAAATCTTGATTGCATCTGATGTTGCAAGATCTTGGTTTGCAGGAGATATTGCTAATATAATACAGTTGGGCTGCAGTGAAATATTTAGCAAGAAAATATTTGTTAGCATCCTCACCTTGCACCAGAGTCAAGAAGAAAATCCTAGGATATGACTTTGGCAACATTACAGAAATCATCTTCAAAACAAAGTCTCTCTTTTAGTTTTCATGTCAACTGGAAAATTTTCTGATTTCATGATTCATCTTTATGCATCTCTAATTTCTCACCAAAAAAGTAAACGAAAAAAAAGAAGAAGATATGTCTATTCATTTCAAGAAAGCTATGTAATTGATAACGCCTCAAACCCCACCTTCTCATTTTCACTTGTCAAAGAAGAGCTATTCATTGGGGGCAGAGGTAGTATTTTATATTAGAGCATATACATTAGCAATTTCTCCCTCGTCAAATTATTTGGAAAAGAAAAATCTAAATTTACAATATACCTTCTCGATATAAGATCGAACCATGTTGTCAATGTCCTGAACAATGCTTTCAGGTTGGCCCTCTACGATAATTGGTAGATTATCAACCCGATTGTGTTAAATATCCAAAAGAAACCGAAACAGTTACCTAAAATAGGAAGTAGTAAGCCAGATGACAGTGAACTCACCCACAGCCACTTTTGTAAGTCCGGGAAGATCAATCAATGTCAAATTCACAACTGCAATCATCAGAAATGAGCAAATCAAATATAAATGTAAAAATACTAAATAGAGAGGCTGCTTATAAAATAGCATATTTCATAACAGAAAAACAAATAGGCAGGAAAACGGGAAGCAAATATAACTATTAGACAAAAAGTGACAAATAAATAAAGTTATGTGTGAACCGGTTGCACAAAGTGCCATAACCAATTTGTACAATACTTTCTGAGCTCTGATAATTATCAAAGAAATTCCTAATTCCAAATTTCAGTAACAATATAAACACGTGAATACGTTCCTTTAGTATACTTCACTTTGTGTGTACAACAAAATTTGTAGCAAATACAAGTGCTAATAATCCTTCTCGTCTCACCATTAGGGGAGTAAATGCTGAGGTAAATTGGAACAGTAGAAATTGCTTTTGAGCGGCCTGTCTCTCTATCTGTCTCATCGGCGATCTCCTTTCTCACAGCAGCTGCAGAAAAGACACTCAAGATTTGGAATTCAAAAAATGTATTTAAAAAAAAAAAAAAAAAACAAAACGAAAAAAAAAAGACATAGTACAATGACATGCTATTTCAGTTTAGCGAAGTAAAACATAATTTAATATCAAAACAAAATAGTAGTCAGCAATTACTCACTGTTGCCATGTATCCACAGCAAATGAAACTTAAAAAATGTTTAATGTAGTAACTTACCAAAATCAGTAAACCTTTTTCTTGGAAGATGTCCAAACTCAGCATATTCTCTACCTTCATCAATCCGATGAAGCTGAAGGACGAGAGGACGTCGGGTAACAATGCCTGAAGATGATATGTGAGATCAAGATGAATATTTCTGGTCAAACATAATTCACGGAGGTAGACATTTACCTGAAAATATAACTACAAAAAGGATATTTTGATATCGCACGAAAACTATTGAAAGCATTACCTGATCCACGAGGTAAAAAGTCCTTTCCAACAATGCTCTCAAGCACAGAGGATTTTCCAGAACTCTACAATATATTAAACATTGGTTACTGTAAAACACTAACCATTGAAACATTAAGGAAAGAAAACTACCAAAGAAAGTACAATTTTGTAATGAAACAAGGTATAAATAAGAGGGAAAAAACACATTGGCTATTAGGTACTACTAATCTATAGTTTCATATGTGTACTTTTCAGCTTGCCAAGGCCTTGAGTATGGATAAAAAACGGCAAATTACATAGGCAAGCTTCCACTCCGTGCCATAAATCATCCACTTGATATCAAAAATTTGATAAAATAATTGAAGGCCTTAATTTGTCCTGAAATTGATTCATTTCTCGATAAAACTAATTATGTTATTCTGGAATCTAAGATGAATGAGATTCCATGTTCTAAACCACAAGTAATTTATGTCACACTCCTTCCGTTTCTTCTCTAATGCTGCTCCTTCCTCCCCATTCTTCTTCGACCTGCAACTGATCCTACAGTCGGATTCACTACTTAAGCGGTATACTAGTATATATAGTTCACCTTATTTAGACGTCCTGGTAATACTAAGCACTTAACGCTAACATGCATAATCAAGATGACTGCCGTGAATGCAAATGAATTCCTATGAATATTTTCCGACTTAAATGCCATACATTTACATCGAAGCCGTTGACAAATCTAGGCAATACACAAAGAAAATTAAGGAAAGAAAGAAAAAGCTCCAGAAAATCTAAATAAATGCAAAGAAGACTCGTGACATACTGCAGAAATAAGAGTGGCTGCAAAATAGAGCTCGACAAAGATACTTAGAAAATTCAATATAAATCTTCGAATAAACGCAATCGAATCCGGAACAATAAAAACGCAGATCTTGACTCTAATCTGAAACAAGCGAATAAACCAATCGAATAAATATCGACAAACATCTACGGAAACAATGATTAAAGAAAATTTCAAAAGGCAAATTACAATATCTAAGAAATCACGATATTTCGCACCTGACCACCGACGACAGCTATAGAAGGCAATGCGTCCCAGAGAGTGGGCAAAGCGCTCTCCTCGCCGTGATCGCCAAGTGCAGTGCACGCCCTCTGTAATCTATTCACCAATGATATGAGGTTCTCCATGAACGTTTCTTCCCCACCCAATCTCCGAGTGAAGGATCGTCGTCGAGTTACCTTGGCAATTCACTCCGCTGAATAGTAACAATATGAACCTAATGAGTTAATCTGATTTCGATCTGATCTCCAATAGCATCAATGCATTGAAAAGAAAATCTAGATTCTAGAGAGAGGGAGGAGTGAGGAACTGTGCCTGCAATTTGAGAATTTGAGGAGCCGAACTGCGGAAATTTGAAACAAAAATCGCCAAGCCGTTGGGCGGGTGGGGTCTCCACTGCTTTTAAGCAGCGTTCCATAGTATGGTCCCCTGACAGAAGTCGAGGTAATAACAACACGATTTTAGTTCAAAAGTTGGAAGTGATTATGGAGAGTGGAAACAACGAGTGTCGCATTTCTCCAGGAAAAATATGAGTGCAAATTTTATGAGAGGTCCTCAACGTTTACAAAATGTAAAACTTTCATTTTTAATTTTTTTCTTAAACATTTGAGGACTGAGGTATCTAACCTTTCAGCTCTCACAAAACAGAGTTAATTACACCTAACGTCATCAACTTTTCAAATAATTATAGATCACAACTCTAACTTTTTATTTTCTTTTTGTATGTCTCTAACCTTTAGTAAAATCCCTTTTTTAGTCACTGTTGACAGAAAACATGGAAATCAGGGGCATTTCTGGCAAAATATAAAAGATAAATACTTTAACATATTTTAATTTTGAAAATAAAAAAAATTTTAAAAAAAGAAAAATTTTGGGGAGGGCGACCAAGAGGCTGCCCTTGGCTGTCATTTCCGACAACCAGGAATAGCTGTCATTTTCAACAGTCAAAAAAGAGGGGATGCTACAGGAAATGGCAGGCGACACATGGGGGCTCTCCCCTTTTGTGCTGCTGAGCCCCCATGTGCCGCTGGAAATGGCAGCATCACCTCCCCTATGCTGCTGCCATTTCTGACAACCAAACATTGCAGCCATTTTCCGGTTGTACAAGAGAGACCCCTCTCCACCCCCACCCGGCCACCCAAAGCTCCCAGAAATGGAAATGGCAGCCTCTTTGGGTGGGGAGGAGTCCCGCTCCCCCCATTTTTCTTTTTTTTTTTAATTTTTTAAAATTAAAATATGTTAAAAAATTTATCTTTTATGTTTTACCATAAATACCCCTTGTTTTGTTCACCCGTCCATTGTGAGTAGGGTTAAACTCCCTATTTCTAACGTGGCGGTGACATAGCTAGACGTGGAACAAGAGAGACCCCTCTCCACCCCCCACCCAAAGCTCCTAGAAATGGAAATGGCAGCCTCTTTGGGTGGGGCGGAGTCCCACTCCCCCATTTTTCTTTTTTTTATTTTTTTATTTTTTAAAATTAAAATATGTTAAAATATTTATCTTTTATGTTTTACCATAATGCTCCTAGTTTTGTTTACCAACCCATTATGGGTGGGGTTAAACTCCCTATTTCTAACATGGCGATGACATGGTCATGTGTGTGATACATCAAAAGTGAGCGGTCCAACCCCACCGACAATGGGTGGGTGAACATTACTCTAAATGCCCTCGCGATTAACGGTTGAATTCCCCGTTTTCCATCAACAGGAACTAAAAAAAAAAAAAAAGATTTCACTAAAGGTTGGGGACTTACAGAAGAAAAATTAAAGATTAAGAACGTGATCTATAATTACTTAAAAAATTAGAAACGTGAAGTGTAATTAATCCCACAAAATATCCCTATGGACATAATTCATCATTTGAACGATTAATTATATTGACAAATATTAAATAAAGAAAAATTGATGACAAAAAGGATGAAAAAACAAAAAAGTATTTCACAGAAAAATCTTTCGTGATCCCAACCGCCACACTTCCACCATGTCGGCTACCGATGCGACGGTCATTTCCGGGAACGAGATAGGAGAAGAAACCCACCATTTTGTTGTATTTACAGCCATCAATAATTTTTATTATTGATGAATTTCACAAAAGGTCTTCAAATTTTGTAAAAAGTAACAATTTCATCTCTAATCTTTTTTTCAAGTATATAGATCCACAACTTTCCAAAAATATGCACAAAATATCTCTACATGCTATTTTTATTAAATTTCATTGTTCATTTTTTCTATAAACACAAGTTTACCTTTTATTTAAATTTAAAAAAATAAAAACACAAAATTTAAAATTTTATTTTGATCTCTCTACTACTTCTTCTTTCACACACTTATATATATTTATGTGTATATAGTTTTCTCATATACTTACTTAACGCAAGCTATACATATACATTGATCAATATATTATCTTTTTCATTCACTTACCTAACACCATCACCGCTGTGTCATAGTCACTTTAGGCAATGAACTCTCTAAAGTTTAAACTTAAATAAGTAATGATAATTGAGATGTGATTAATATTTAAGTCATAATAATTGGAACGATTAAAAATGTATGAATTTTTCTTGTGAAAAAAAGATGAAAGTTTGAATTATTGGTAAAAAAATGAGAGGATTTCTTCTCTTTTATTTCAGGTAAATTTAATCGATCTCCACTGAACTTTTAAATTGTAACTACTAACTTATTATACTTTAAAACGTAACTCAATACTCAGTGAACTTTCAACATGGTTTACCATCCATTACTTTATTAACTCCGTTTACACATGTGGCTAACGATGTTACACGCGTGGCTAACAATGTAAAGTATAGACTAATTTTATTCCCTAAATTTAAGAGTGAATTAATAAATATCCACTAAAGTTTGAAAGCATAACTACCTATTCACTAAACTTTGAGTGTGTAACCACCTACTCACGAAGCTTTAAAATACAATTCAACACTCATTGAACGTGTTACGTTCAATGTTTAGTAAATAATTATACTCTAAAAGTTTGGTGAGTACTGGATTACGTTTTAAAGTTCATTGAATAAATAGTTAAGAACTAAAAATTTAGAGAGTGTTGGATTATATTTCAAAATCTAGTGAGTAGATGGTTACACATTCAAAGTTCAGTGAGTAGGTGGTTAGGCTTTCAAACATCAATGAGTGTTTATTAATTCACTGTTAAATTTAGTGAGTAAAGTTATTCTATACTTTACACCGTTAGCCACGAGTGTAACACCGTTAGCCACATGTGTAAAGGGCGTTAATGAAGTGATAGATGGTGAACCATGTTTAAAGTTCAATACGTATTGAGTTACGTTTCAAAGTATAGTGAGTTAAGAGTTACAATTTAAAAGTTCAGTGACTATTTATTAAATTTACGCCCTTTTTCGATACAACCTCTCTCATTCCAAAATTTTACATTTAGATATAGCTAAAAATGGTGTAACTGATCGGAAAAATTTTTTCATTTAAATTTTTTGGATTTTATAAAATTTTTTGGACTAATTTCCTTTTTTCAGACAATGAGGGGGTAAATTTGTCATTTTCTAATATATATGTGAAAATGGATAGAAATTGCCTATTAGGACCTCTTGTACATATGTTTGAAAGGTTGGGAACCTAAATGGTTAAAAAAGGTTAGAGATAAAATTGTTACTTATTGCAAAGATTGGAGACTTCTTGTGAAATTTACCTTATTATTATTGATGTTGTTGTTAAGATTTTTTTTTTTAATACAAAGAAAAAGAAAAGGAAGAATTTTAGGGGAAAAATGAGAAGGGGTATGTAAAAAAAATGTAAGAAAAAGGTAAAGTAATCAATTCGTTAAGACAAATTATATCAATTTATAAATCTTTTGTAAGAATTTTTAAAAGACTGAGGATTGATCTCAAAAGATATATAGTGATAAAATTACTGCATTTTATAAAGATTGGAGACCCTTCATGAAATCTACCAAAATATTAAAAAAGTAGCAAGTTGCCGGCCTATCCAACGTTTGCGGGCCAAAATTTGGGATTTAATTTGAAAGTTGGTTATTAATTAAAAATACAATTTGACTTGTTCATATACATCTAGGATAAAGTGAAATAAAAGTGATAGTGTTTGATTTAATAATTAAATCATCAAATGTTTAAAAGTTTTTTCTGTTCTTTCCCAAAAAAAAAAATTTTTGTTCTAGATGGAAATAAAAGTTTTTTTTTGTTGTGAACTCATTGCGCATGTACATATGAATGTAAAAAGTGAACATGGATACAATTTTTGTTTCTATTCAAGTTTATATATGGGAAGCCATTAATTCAAGTCTCCAGTTTTAAGTAATCAAGGGGAAAAAATTTTAATTAAATATAATAAGTAAAAAACTACAATAAATTTGTATTATTGACATGACGATTTGCGTGCTTTGAACATTGAGTGTCCCAAAGGAAAGTCAAGAGGTTGAATGTCTATTAATTTTCATGTGCAATATATGAACGGTCACACAATTGGTCTAGTAATTCCTAATTTATTAGTAACTCAAAATTTTGGGATGCAAGAAAAGACAAATTTAAGTGATTATTATTATTTTATTTTTTTTCAAACTTCAATGTCTTGCAATGAGGAAATAGGTTTTTCAGAGAATCTCCAACCATCCCTCAAATTCGCCCAAATTTGAGGGATAGTTTACTCCAATGGTCTCCCTATCTCTCTTTCAAATATGGGGAGGTGAATAATATCTCTCCAAATATAGAGGGATATTATTCACATCCCCCCAGGTATTAAGGAGAGTTAATAATTACAAAAAAACCACTATATTATTTACGAAAATGTCATTACTTTAATTAACTCATGTCATTTCTGAATTAATTTCAATTTTTAACACTTAATTATTCCAATTTTGAATTCCAAATTTTTTTTGTGTTTTTATTAATACATTTTATTTATTTTTTGTAATTCAAATATTACATATTTTTAATTTTTATTAAATATCACTAGCTATTTACCCGTGCGTTACACAGAAAACACATGTATATTTTTAAAAAAACTAAAGCAAACAATTAATTAAACGATAAAAAATAAATGAAAAATATGGAAACTACTTCTAAAATTAGTATTCTATGTTAATTGATCGATTGATGGCCAATATATGTGTGCAACCTATATATAGAGTTACTAGTATACTTACCTGATTAGGCTAATTGAAGGTTGCTTTGATTATTCAAATATAAAAAGAAATAGATAGTTACGAATTTAATTGATGCACTTACCCAGTTAAACGCAATAAAAGAAATAATTAAGAATTTGATTGATATACTTAATCGATTAAACATAATCTAAAGCATCTTCAAAGGCCAAAAGTTCCACCTCAACAACTGAGAGATGATTAAAAATTACTATATAAAATTAAAAGATGTAAAAAAAAGTTTGAAAATTTGAACAAAAATATTAAGATGAGTAGATAAATAGATTATTAAATTACCATGCAAAATTTAAAAATTAGTCCACCACATAGTTAGTATTATCCAATTATTATTAGGGTGAATAAAAAAAAAAGAAAAAAAGAAAAATAAATGAAAATAAAAACGGAAAAATAAATGAGATATTAGCAACATCAACTTGACATTGTCATGACACTAGATTTTTAATTCCCTTAGGGTGTCAGTTTTAGACATGAAAAATTAACCCACCACTTAATTAGTATTATAAATATATATTATTATTAGAGTGAACAAAAAAAAGAGGGGAAAAAAGAAAAATAAATGAAAATAAAAACAAAAAAATAAACGAGACATTAGCAACATCAACTTGACATTATCATGATATTAGATTTTCAATTCCCTTAGAGTGCCAGTTTTAAGCGGGAAAAATTAACTCAACATTTAGTTAGTATTATAAATATATAGATTATTGTAATTTAATTATTAACCTTAATTAATTATAATTATTATACAATTAAGTATAATTTTAATTAAATAAAAATATTATTCAAAAAAAACTAAATAAAAATATTATTTATATTCTTGTTCAATTAAAATAAATGAAAAATAAAAAGAAAACAGATTCCCCTAAATATAGGGGAAACCCAATGGTTTCCCCTATCCCCTATATTTAGGAGAAACCCTTTGGAGATGCTCTTGAGCATGAGATTTGGGGTTCCCCCCATATTCTACTACACATAAATAATGTTAGAGAAATGCTACCTGAAAACCTTGTTGAGACACTTTAATAGACACCTCTAAAATACAATTACAAATATACCCTTAATTTATAGAGCAATTACGCGTTCATGGTTTCCCCTATCCCCTATATTTAAGAGAAATCCTTTGGAGATGCTCTTGAGCATGAGATTTGGGGTTCCCCCCATATTCTACTACACATAAATAATGTTAGAGAAATGCTACCTGAAAACCTTGTTGAGACACTTTAATAGACACCTCTAAAATACAATTACAAATATACCCTTAATTTATAGAGCAATTACGCGTTCATGGTTTCCCCTATCCCCTATATTTAAGAGAAATCCTTTGGAGATGCTCTTGAGCATGAGATTTGGGGTTCCCCCCATATTCTACTACACATAAATAATGTTAGAGAAATGCTACCTGAAAACCTTGTTGAGACACTTTAATAGACACCTCTAAAATACAATTACAAATATACCCTTAATTTATAGAGCAATTACGCGTTCATGGTTTCCCCTATCCCCTATATTTAAGAGAAATCCTTTGGAGATGCTCTTGAGCATGAGATTTGGGGTTCCCCCCATATTCTACTACACATAAATAATGTTAGAGAAATGCTACCTGAAAACCTTGTTGAGACACTTTAATAGACACCTCTAAAATACAATTACAAATATACCCTTAATTTATAGAGCAATTACGCGTTCATGGTTTCCCCTATCCCCTATATTTAAGAGAAATCCTTTGGAGATGCTCTTGAGCATGAGATTTGGGGTTCCCCCCATATTCTACTACACATAAATAATGTTAGAGAAATGCTACCTGAAAACCTTGTTGAGACACTTTAATAGACACCTCTAAGATACAATTACAAATATAGCCTTAATTATAGAGCAATTACGCGTTCATGTTACAAGTTGAATCTGAAGGTAAAATTGACGTTTTAAGGCTGAAGGCGAAACTCCCACTCCTCAATTAACGTTCAGTGGGGCAGTTGAAAGCTATTGCAGCCGAACAATAGATGAAAAGGGGGACCCAAAACAAAGCCTAACATCTACTGTATGAATTTCCTTCTGCATTTTGCAATACAATAGACCAGTAGACAAAAAAGGATCGTCCGGCGGGGAGAAAAAAGGTGAGGGGTATATGGATGGCAAGGATCGTCAGACAGGGAAGAAGGATTCCGACAGCTCGTCCTAGCTTTCAGCTCTCATTTTCCTTCGATTTCAAATCCTTTTTGAGCTTTGATTCTCCAAAGCTAGCTTTGATTTGTTGTGCCCAAGCGAAAGATGTGTGTTTTCTGGGTTGTTCTTGCACGAAAAATTCAATTTTTTGGATAAAAATTCATGGGTTTTGGACTTGCAGAGGTTTGATTTCAAGAAATGAAGAAATTTGGGGTTTTTGGGTTTGGGAACGATTGAATACAGATAAATTTTCTCAATTTCTCGTGATAAATTCAAATTCCAAAAACTCGTGGTCTTGCAATATATCGCAATTTCTCACTAGCTGTCTAGGAAAGTGTCCCTACGAGGTGTTCATCTAGCATTTCTCATAAGGTTAGGGGTGGAAAAACATATATTTGTACTGAAAAATACAAAGGATGGGCAAATTTTAGTTTCTCATTTAGAGAATCCCCCCTACCTTTTCCCGCTTAAATTTTTCCGCCACATTTTCCACACAACACTAATAATGCTCTTACATATGAGGAGAAATAGTCTTTACTCTCTTAAAAGTTTACAAAAAATGGACCTCCATGAAGGATGTTGTCGTGTTGTATATTGTAATACTCCGCGGAAAATTCAAAAGTTTCATAGTGGTATCTTTGGATAATAATTAGCACAGTTCTAACGTAGTATCCAACTAATAGCAATTGATATAGAAATTTGGTAATTGAGTAATAAACTATGACATTTTCTAAGACTTTGTAAATATGTTTTCTTTGACAAAAAAATGAAAGGATAAATTTAGTTTAATCTTGACTATCTTATTGATTAGAAGGGTGGCCATATAAATGATAAAGTGTAATCGGGTAAAGAATTTGGGACTAAAAGATATTCGAACCAAACCTGCAACACTTATCTTAGTAGAGTTGAAAGCACAAGGACTTAATCATAGAGTACATGAAGTTGAATGGCTCATTTAGCAATAATGAAAAAAATATAGGGACAGTTGTATTCATTGGGAGTTTCTCACATAAGATAAAACCTAAGCACACTTGGCAACTTAATTTGTGAAAGTAAACTCTTGTGTTTCTAATTGGACTCATTTTTATTGGTTAATTATGAATTATAACTAGGGACATTTGGATATCTTATCATAGGTGGAACTCAAGAATTTTTAGGAAATAGTTGAGCAAAATTCGTCCATAAAGTGAGCCAAGTCTTGAACACCTCCAAAAACCTTCAAAAGCACCCTTTTCACTCTTCAAACAAGACCTCTTCTATATACACATAGAACCTTTATTTTAGAGACTTCTTTGCTTGAATATATCAAGGATTTGGAGATATTCTATCACTAACAAACATCCACTCATTTTTGAAGAGATAAAAGTCAAGGTGAGAAATTCATTACTTTGGTTTCCTTTGCATACATAAGTTACAAATGAATTCCCAAATAAAAGCATGTGTTTTGGATATTGTTGAAATATTTTCTTGCATAAGAATTGCTATAGTCCCTTTATTAATTTTGTATTGTTTGCTTTGGTTTGATCCATATTATGATTCTAAAATAGGATAAGTAGTATGAAAATTAACTATAGAGTAATGAATGATTGGCAATTCGGTAAAGGCCAACCAAAAATTTGTTATGAATGTATTGTATTGTTATTGCCATCTTGGATCTTGAAAGGCAATAAGGCGCCATGGGTAGTAGGAAACTCTAGTAAATTGGGCCCTATAATGTATTCAAAAGGGTTTGTACATTTTATTGTTTCTTAACTTTGTGACATAGAATGATTTTCACAACATTATGGCAACCAAAATATTGTATTACTCATGGAGTATTTTATATTCACTTTGTGTATATTCAATATTTTTTAGATGATCCACCGAAAAATCATTGAGCAACAAGCCGAAGATTGGAAGTTGTCCTACGACGCAAGTAAGATCATGCATGTAATCGAGACGGACCTTTGGGCCTATTACGAAGAGAAGTCAGTGTTTCTAATATATTTGGGAATCACATACGAGTTTGATATATTTTGTGCCTATACCCTTACTCTTTTGCATCATGATAACAGTATGCGGGATATGCCTATGTTTCTTGTTTAATAGAATAGTTGGTTAAAGAAGTAATGGTAGTAGTAAGCCAAATAGATGTATGGAGACTTAAGTAATTAAATAAAACTTGATTTGTATGATATCAATATAAGGGGAGCTTTTGTAAGAAAGTTGGGAGTCCCATTTTCCCTTGTAAAGGTGTCCCAAGCTTTGTTTGGATATCTAATAAAATAGTTTTTATATTATGGAATTGTACTGTCTACTTCGATATTAATTCTTGACAAGCTTGTTACTACATAAACCATCAAGTGAAACCATTCAATACAATTAAAATAGTAGATATGAAAAATAATTCTTGTAACATGGACTTCAAATATTCCTAGAAGTATAAATAAGTTCAAGAAATGAAAAAGTTATTTCATGAATAATATCATCATCAAGATAAAAGCTTATGAAACTTGTTTGATTGACACGTTACGACTCTCGTTAGCCTTTATTCCATTAAAGATTTATAAAAGCTTCCGCCATCACCCAAAGCAACAACTTAATATTATGTGGTAAAAATAATGGGGGTGTGACATATATGATATGATTATAGGAGCATCTCTAATGAGAGGTGTGGTGTAAAAGTAATGTGAAAGAAAGAGATAAAGAGACGATGATACTTTCAATTAAATAAGAATAGAAAGAGGTGTACGAAAAAAAAGCGGGAAAAATGAAAACGAGGATAAAGATGGAGATAAATTTAAAAATAATGACAAAATAGTTGTGGAGAAGATGAATGTGAAGATATGTTTGTGGATCTTACACGGGACACGTTGAAGGAAAAGTAAGGAAAAATTGTATAAATAAGAAAAAAGTGATTAAAAAAATAAAAATATATCAAATTATGGGACCCACTTATTTTTTTGTTTCTCTCTCTCTCTCTCACCGAAAATGAACCCAGTCTATAATCAAAGCCGTTGGAGATGCTGTAAGAATTTCGGCTGATGAATTACTAGTGTTGATCACGATTCACTACAGTTGGTTGCTTTGGTTTTAGCAAAATCGTTCCTTGCACATGCTCTGAGTTTAGTTGCAGCTTTTGCACTGGAATTCAATGGTAGATACCTACCAGATTTCAAGCTTCCATTCTGTTCATATGCGAAAACTGGAACATGGTGTAAACCAAAGACGGGATGTCTAAAGTTGAATATAAATGCGGCCTTGCGCGAAGATGGTGACTCATTTGCCGTGGGAGGTTGGGAACAATGGTTCAAGACGAGCGGGATGGTAGTTGGTAGCTTTGTGGAGAAAATGTTAGGCTAACCCCCTATCGAGTATGCAGAATGTGTGCCGTTAGAGCATTTACAATGGTTGTGCTAATTTTATTTATCCAAGTAAGAAAGATAATGCAATTTAGTGATTATCAGAGTTACACATGCAAGTTAATTTTAACAATTGCTTAACAATCACATTGAAAGTGTTATCAAAAGTCTAGCGAACTCCACTATTATGGAAAGTTATTGGTCAAATATTATCAAATAAATAAAAAAAGAATTTTTTATAAATAAAAGTGCCAAGTCAAGTATACTTTTGACATTGAGTTAAAAAAGATTCCCTTAACAATGATGCTAACATCACCAATGTATCACTATTTTTGACATGTAATTAATAAACATCTCTAACAACTTCATCTAACATCTCCATTGTGGATGCTCATACACATTACAATTATTTTACCATCCACCAAAAACACTTCAACAAAGTAGATGCTTTGCAAATAACGGAATATATGTTGTTTATGTAATAGATCAAGATTTCTTTGCCTCTGGGAGCATAATGAATCACTTGAATTTGACAGAAGGCTATACTTTGCTTCCACCAAGGCTTGTGTGCCAATTCCACTTCTTCCAATTGTTGCTCTAGCCTTCATAACTTTACTCTAATGAGCACGGTGCTGATTCTTAAAATCAGCACCTTGATTATTGGAGCTAACCTCAACTTCATTTACCTAAACACATAGTTAATTATTTTAAATGCCACTTAACTTTTTAAAAGTAATCTCATATGTTAATGTACTTTCAAATTTACTTTAAACATCATTGGACTTTTAGAAAAGTTGTCTTAGATGCCATTATACTTTTACTTCATATGTCATTGAACTTATAAAAAAACTGACCACATTAGCCACTCAATTAAAAATTAATAAGGTGAAAATGTAGAAAACAGATTTTCCCATGTGACACTTTCAATCATTAATATATGATACAATTAAATAATAAGTTTTCAATTAAGAAAATAGCATATTTAAACAAGTTCAATTGCAAACCAAAGAAAATGCTAGGCAGGTAGCTTTAGTGCTGATTTTAATTCTTTCATTTTTTATTGTAAAGAAGTTGTACTCCTGATTTATGAGTTTTAACAAGCTTTCTTCATTGATATTTGATTCATTGTAATGAGAGGTTAAGTCTCCCTCTCTTTACTTTAATAAACGTACAAGGGCATCATAACCCCTTCATCGTGCGAAGACAGAAGTCTAAAAATCACGTAAAAGCACATACAATGTTTTATTAAAGAGAAAAAAATGATAACTATTTGTCACTATAGGGGCATATCTTTTTAAAAACTTTTTTTAGACCCTCAGGACCAAAGAGTAGATAAGGTCATATTCTATGGTAGTAGATTGGAAATGTCCAAATTAATTGCATGTTAAAAGAAAATGTTTTGAGGTGTCCGAATATAGAATTTGGTGGATTTTAGAAATCCATACAATTCTAGGTGTCCTCAATTTAGAATTCTGCGAATTTTATAAAAATTCATTATCCTCAAATTGAAATTATGTAGATTTTATGAAAATTCAGTGTCCTCAATTGCTTATTAATTTTTGTGGATTTAATTAAATGATGGATTTCAAAGGATTTCTATGGATTGTCGACTTAAAAAATAGTTGCAACTTTTTCTCCAAAATCTAACCTCTTACCCTCAAATTCTTAAGAATTTCATAAAATTTTTCTAAGCCTAAATAATCAAATAAAATTTATAATTATAAAATGATGAAACTTGTTTTTTTTCTTATGCCTATATTTCTAAACAATTTAATCGAATTCAAATTGTACAAAACAATGGTTAATAATTTCATAATTTTTAAAGTAAAAAAAAAAATCAAAATTGATGAAAACTTGTGATTTTTTTCCTAGCTACTCAAATTTTATGGATATCACATTGTATTCAACATGTGTAAAATGTATGAGATGGGGTATTATCATTCAGTTTTTTTCTTTTCTTTTCTTTTCTGTTTTTAAGAAATGCAAGGTTATAGATTTTATTTTTTAAGACATATTTGGAATATTTTTACTTGTTTTTTTAATCATCATCAAACATGTGTAACTTTTTTTCTCATTCTTTGTTTGTTCTTGTTTTTTTTTTGGGATGCGCTACATGTTTAACTTTCTTACTTCTATCTCAAAGTTCACGTTCAATATGTGCAAAATAGATAAATAAAATAAAAAGACAAAAGAATAAAGTTACTCAATGTTTAAATTCAGAGATCAATATGACATTAGTATATTTTTAAATCATTTTATAGTAACATAATTTACTTGAACAAACGTAAAAGCAGATTGTATGTTTTTTGTATTTACAAATAGTTCATATTTACATTATCTTCTTGTGCACCAAATGACAAATCGGAACATTACAAAATGTAGAATCTATTAATTCCATATATTGAGGATAGCCTTTAAATTCAACAAATTCTACTGAAATCCACCAAATTCTATGACATTAGATTCCGTTAGAATCTGAAGAATTTTGTAGAATTCTATTAAAATTTATAAACCCAAAAAAAAAAATCCATACAATCCTATATTGAGGATACCACTTTAATTGTTGGGTTACCTTAACAGAAAATAAATAAATAAGTAAATAAATAAATGAAGAAAAAAAAATAGAGTTGAAAAACTCTTCACATATCCCGTCAAAGTCGTTCATTCAACGCCTCTGAAAATGTCTGACGGCCAAATTTGAGTAGTTTTCTTCCTCTCCAACTAAACCAGAGCGCAGAATTCACAATAATTTGATCCATTGCTGTTTTTCAGCCGTGAAACCGGTTGAATCCACTTCCCAATTCATCGTGGACTCAGATTGTGCCATTTATCAACTCTGCCATTCTCACTTTTTTTCTTGGTTCTTGCTTTCTGGTAAGAATCCCCCCCTCACCCAATCTCGCTGCGGATTCCTCTCAAATTTGTAATATTTTCTTTTAATTTGCAAAAGTTCCACCTGGGTTTGTTTAACCGGTAAATAAAGTGCCTATCACGAATCCTTTCGGGTTCGTGAAAGGTATTTTATTTATTTTTATTTTTTATGTTCTTCTTCTTTTTTACCGGTTTGATGTATATAGTAGGTCAATGGTGGTAATTTGTACAACAAAGTGGGGTGAAGTTTTGTGGGTTTCTTTTCTAGGTGTTCTTGTTTTGGTTTTTTAGGACTTGAACAAGGGGGGGAAATTATAGGATGTCTTCAGCAGGCACGATTGTAATTAGCCCGGCATGTGAGGATTCTCTTATTCTTTCACCATCCTCTTTGGCTGCACAGTGTCAGGAGTCTATTTTAATATATTTGGCTATGTCTGGGTCTACGGTACCAATGTGGGTCCTGGAGTCAGATTCTATTGAATCCGTGAAGCTTCGGATTCAGTCCTTGAAAGGGTTTGTAGTGAAGAACCAGAAATTGGTATGCCGGGGGAGAGAACTGTCGAGGAGCAATTCACTGGTTCGGGATTATGGGGTTACTGATGGAAATGTTTTGCATTTGGTCCTCCGCATTGCTGACCTTCAGGTCATTAATGTAAGGACTTCTTGTGGGGAAGAGTTCACATTTCATGCTGAGAAGAGTCGGGATGTTGCTTACATCAAGCGTCAGATAGCAAATAATAGAAATTTGGATGGTATCGAGAATCAACAGGTTTTCTGTAACGGCGAGCAAGTTGAGGATCACCGGCTGATAAATGATATTTGTAAGAATAATAATGATGCTATGATCCATCTTTTCGTGCGGAAGCCAGCAAAAATTAGGGCCAGACCAGTTGAGAAGAACTTTGAGCTATCTATTGTAACCCCACAGCTGAATGAAACGAGAGAGTATGATGTGCATAGGAGTGTGAGCAAAACAGAGAAGCAGCATGATCAGTATATGCTGAGGAAGCCCCCAAGTAGAGAAAATTTATTGGAGCCTGTGATTGTTAACCCCAAAATTGAATTGGCTCCAGAGATTAAGGATTGGATTGACTCCACACGAGATGGCTTATATAGTAGTAACTATCCAGTTAGGTCTTTGGAGGGCACTGGGGGAGCATATTTTATGCTGGATGCATCTGGGAGTCAGTATTTATCTGTTTTTAAGCCAATTGATGAAGAGCCTATGGCTGTTAATAATCCCAGAGGGCTGCCTTTGTCAGAGGATGGTGAAGGGTTAAAGAAAGGAACTAGAGTTGGAGAGGGTGCAATCAGGGAGTGTGCTGTCTACTTGTTGGATCATCCAACGAGTGGCCGACGCTCTTTTTCTGGTGAGATTAAAGGCTTTGCTGGTGTTCCTCCAACAGTTCTTGTTACGTGTCTGCACAAGGGATTTAATCATTCTGAAGGCGTGACTGCCAAGATTGGGTCGTTGCAAATGTTCATGGAAAACAATGGAAGTTGTGAGGATATGGGTCCTAATGCTTTTCCAGTTGAGGAGGTGCACAAGATTGCCGTGTTGGATATGAGGGTTGCAAATGCAGATAGACACGCTGGGAATGTATTGGTGAGCAAAGGCGAAGACGGCCAAACTGTGCTAATCCCAATTGACCACGGCTACTGTTTGCCAGATAGTGTAAGTCCCCTTTCTGGCTTTCCATTCTTAAAGTTTAACTTGGTTACTCAAATCTCACGAGCACGTACGTTTTCTGTTGAGTGGAAATTTCATATATCCAATTGTGATTTTTTATCGTACTTAGAGCTGCACTGCCATAATATTCAAGTTACAAAAGTTTAAGTTGCCATTTTCATGCTTTGAAATCCTTTTTATGGTTCCTGGAGCTCGAAAAAATTCCATAAATGTTGCCTTTTTTTTTTTTTTTTTTAAATAGTTGATGTTTTATTTGGAACATAGTGAATGTGTTGTAAATGATGACACGGTCCACAATCCTGTTGTATTCAACAGGTAATTTCTGCTTTTTTAAGGTGACAGTAATATTAGTGGAAGCATGGTGACCAAAAGATCGGGAAAATAGACAAGACAAATAGTAGAAAGACAGTCTCTTAATTGTCATCAATATTTAATGTGTTTGCACTTAATACACGTCTTTTTCATCAAGGATTATTACTAGCTCAAAGGTCATGTGATGTGATCTCACACGTGACCACTGTCAGATTGTGTTTAATGAAGTTCGCCTTCTTCAGTCAACTAGAGTCTAGAGAGTGACAGCGTCAGCTGAATGCTGATATAGGTTTATATATGTCTACAAATATAGAATCTTGCCTGGATAAAAATGTGTTCGAGAAATGTTTACTCTTTTCTTACATAAAACATTCCGATTGATTTGCATCTCAAGTAATAAAGGCTTCTGCTTTCTTAAATGGCATCTTGTTATGCTTTCTTTCTACTGTTAACCATTTCTTATTTCTTTGTGATCGCTGCAGTTTGAGGATTGCACATTTGACTGGCTCTACTGGCCCCAGGCACGCCAGTATTTCAGCGCCAACACCCTCGAGTATATAAAGTCACTGGACGCCGAAGAAGATATTGCGTTGCTCAAGTTCTATGGGTGGGGCCTACCTCTTGAGTGTGCTCGCGTACTCCGCATCTCAACCATGCTTCTGAAGAAAGGTGCTGAGAAGGGGCTCACCCCATTTACCATAGGAGATCGGATGTGCAGAGAAACTGTGAATAAGCAATCCATGATTGAGGAGATAGTTCAAGAGGCGCTGAATTCCATGCCCTCCTGCTCAAATGAAGATGCACTTCTTGAAGCCATCTCCTGCTTAATGGATCGCCGTCTTGAGGAGCTCATTGAATGATGGAGATGGAGCACTGCTAAAGAGATGAATCTGTGCACATATGAGCGTAATTAGTTGGTTGTGAATGTTGTTTCTTATTTATATATATAAATTAAATCGGGAGGATCTAATTTCCTTCTGTTTATAGTTTTTACTCGTGCAGCATTTAACTGGAAAATGACTTTAGAGAGAATAGACCAGGTTAAAATGCCTGAGACGGCCTTGTTCATTTTATAGAATTTTTAGTTTCCGGTTCTTTACGACTCTTCTCTAAGCAGAGTTGAAATTTGTAATGCCAGCACCATTTATAATTTGTACAAATTCCTAGAGACACTGTTATATTATTATACTAGATTGTAACTTCGCCTGATGCAATTATGTACGGTGGGTTTAATTATTATATTATTTATGTTTTGCCTGATTCCATTCCATTATTTTCACCCTCACAATGGTTTTGTCACTTCTAATCCTATTCCGGATGCTGCTCATGTTACCGTCAACAACCTTATGATGGAAGGCAATCTGCAATGGGACAAAGATACTGTCAGGGACTTGTTCAACGAGAGGGATTGTCGTCTTATTTATTTTAAAAATCCCCTTAAGTGACCGAAGTCGGGATGATTGTATCTTTTGGCTACATGATGCGAAGGGTGTCCACTCCATTCGGAGTGGATATGCGACTTTGATGAATGATTTTCCAATTAGGGTGTCGACTATCGAGGATCTTTTACGGCAGAGATTGTGGCATCTCCATGTCCCGTCAAAGGTCAAGAACTTTCTATGGCGTGCAGCGTTGGGCATTCTCCCCACGGTTGATGTCCATAGAGCCAAACGAGTGGACGTCGCTTCTTGCTGTCCGGTGTGCTGGGACTAAGGCGAAACTGTCTGGCATTCCCTTGTCAATTGCAAGTTCGCCAGGAGCGTGTGGTCAGCCTCCAACGTCACTATGGTCCAAGGATATTTTCCTCAGTTTAATGACTGGCTTTCATTGGCTTTTGAAAGACTGCAGAAAGACGAGAGGGAACTGGCTGCCATGGCCTGCTGGGTGATTTGGACCAACCGAAATCAAGTTGTGTGGAATGCTAAATCCAGCTTGGCTCCTCGGGTGGCTGCCTATGTGGAAATGTTTTGGCACCAGTGGCAGGAGGTTCAGTCGCTCAACTTGGACCGTATATCTTCCTTGAATCAGGCTAATGAAGTTCAAGCTTGGTCACCTCCGGTGCATGGCACTCTCAAGGTAAACATAGATGCAGCCCTCTCTGATAACCAACATAAGGCTGGTATGGGAATTATTGCCCGGGATGAACATGGTTTCTTCATTGCATGTAAGGCAGTGGTGTTCCACGGCAATATTGATGCTTCTCTGGCCGAAGTGATGGCTTTTCGTGAGGCTTTGAGTTGGGTTAAAGCTCGTTTTTCACCACCTTTTAAGGTAGTTCATTGTTCTTTCTTCTCCAGTAATATTGAATAATGAGGTTGTTTAAACTAAAAATTAAATATTCTATCTATTTTAATCTAGGAAGCAACTCAAATTAATGGACTGAAAAATATATGAATGAAGGCGTTGAGACTCACGAATCCACAATAAACAAGCGTTCTAATTATGCAATCACACTTATGACAATTCACCATCACGTACTCACAACCAGTTTCACAAGTTTAATTAAAAACCTCTTTCGAGCAAATTCAAATCTACCAAACCAAGTAAACACACTATATTTCTATGTGAATTTCAACCTAGTTGAGTGCATTAATTAACAAGAAACCATTTTTGTGGTCACACAAATCATAAAAGTATATCTCTATCTTCTATGCAATTTATGTTTTCTATTGAAGTGCTAAATTTGTGACTTACCTCTCAGTCTCTTCACGAATTCACTAATGATCGCAGGTGATTAGCATGCAATTAATGATCGCAGGTGATGAGCGTCTTTCATCTAATTGACAGGGTTACTTGATTTTCTTTAACAGATATTGACGAAGTTTCTTTAATTGCAAATAATTAAGTGTAGTAGTTGGATTGAGATCAAATTTTGTACCATTCCCCCCCCCCCCCCGAAGGTAACATGATTTTATTTCATATCATAGGGCATGGCCAAGTTCAAAATAAAGGACTTCGATCTTCGATCAATCCAATTTCATTGGAACCCAGTAGAGAGAGACAATGCTTGACAATAGACTGGGCAAACATTGTTCGCCTCTAGATGAACATATTTACAAAGACCACATTCCGTGTATGCCAAAAGAGACTTAATGCAGTTCAAAATATTTGAGAAATGATGACATTCACCATCACGAAGTAAGTTGACTGAACAAAATTAAATTACTTTTAGTAAATAAATTAATTAAACTAAGTATATTGAAAACATCTCTTGTTACGGTTGACCCATTATTTGCCAACTTTGCATCAAGTGCTAAAACATATGAATCACAGCCAATTACAGGCTTTCCTTTCATCTAGAACAGCTTGTATTTCTTTTCAATTTTGTTTTCAACACACAGCACTCAGAATACATATTGTAGGTGCAAAGGATTGACAATTCCTTCAACATTAACAAACAGTACACTTTGAACTCAATACAGCATAAAAATGTTAATTCTCTAAATATTACAAGACATGAGGATAACCACTTGCCTCAATGGTCAGCAAGTGAAAGATAACAGCACACAACATACAGCCACAGCATTTTCCTCCTCGTACATTTGACATCAGCCTCCAATATACATGGCATGATCTTACAATATCAGTGGAAGGATACGTGCGTAAATGATGAATGCTTGATGGATGCTATTACACTTTGTTTCCAGAATGTTGACCATTCATTCTAGAAGTCTTTAACTGCAGAGATTGGGTATGCATACCCCCTCTGGATTTGTCTGTTCCTTCCATATTCGTCCTGTTACACGTAGCTTAAGCTCTTTCTTGTCTCCACCGGAGAAAAAAAGTGCCATGTTACTCTGTATAAT
This sequence comes from Nyctanthes arbor-tristis, assembly GCA_963692815.1. Classification (NCBI taxonomy): domain Eukaryota; kingdom Viridiplantae; phylum Streptophyta; class Magnoliopsida; order Lamiales; family Oleaceae; genus Nyctanthes; species Nyctanthes arbor-tristis. The sequence goes on from CAVNYN010202237.1 coordinate 59,350, forward strand.
GAGACCATCATGGCTGTCCCTAACTTCTATATGACTATCACGGATGCTACGAGGGGTGCCCTCCCATATAAGTTTCCGGCCATTTCCCCCAACCTCCAAGCTGTAACTATAGTTTCGAGCCTCTACTTCGTCTCCCATGAATCGTAGGAAAGCCATGTAAACGGGAGCTGTGCCCAGTTGAAAAGCTTCAAAATGAAGACAAAAGTACTGACCAAAACAATTGAAAACCTAAAAAAACGAAAGGGAAAAGTATTCAGCATTTATAATTCATGAAGATGAAAAATTATATAAGTAAATTTCTTTTCGTGCTTTAGAATCCCATTAGATGAGATGGTACACAAGCAGAGAAAGAAAAGAAAAAAAGAGAACGGGTAAAAGAATAATATCAGTTAGTTTGAATGGAATCCGCCATTCAAATTCATGCTGCAACAGATCAAGTTAGACAGATAAGCATCCTCTTTAGCATTTAGGATCACTGGATAAGTACTAATGCAGAAAAAGATAGGATTCAGGAATTTAGCAAATTTCTGAATCACTGTAGTCCCTAACATAAATTGTGAGGGAGAAGCACACTAGAAAAGGCTCTGTGTTGAAGGTTGGCTGCGGCACAGACTTTCTTTTCTATTTTATCTATACTCAAATATTTATGTCTCGCTATTAGGTGCATCTTGATATATTGTTAGTTCAGTAGTTGTTATTTTATGCAGTGTTCTCAAGTTACAATAGAAAAAACAGTCAGTTTATTGGCATAGGTTGGCATTTTTAAGTTTGAATGAAATATATATTTAGTATGAATTTACATTGAATTCTTGGCATGCAATTAAATGCAATAGCTTTTGACAGTTTTACTAGTCATAGTCTGCATATTCCATCCAGCCGTCATTTTTTAACCCAAAAAACCATTTCCGTCTGCTAAAATCCCAAACAAACAAGGATTACATTTTACACAGTAAATGATCAGAAAAAGCCTATAGTGGCGAGATCCTTATCATTTTTATGCATGTGTAAGATGTCTCTTGTTCAACATGATGAGCACCTAAGAGGATCTACAATGGGAAAACTTGAATTGCAGTAGATGTGACAAATAAAATATGAAATAGAGGAGCAAGAGAAAACATCTCCAATGATGACTGAGAACTGAAGAAGTACCCAACGTGTAAAGACTCAGAATACTTTTTTCAAGTTCCTAGAAGAAGAAGTTAAAATTCCATTGCAAACTAGCCCCCGTTTTTAAACTCATTTTACTTTTAAACAAAAATTGAGATCGAACAAATCACATCTGCATATTTCATAGGGCCTGTATGTACTATACAATTCTCTACCATTCAACCACACTCATTCTCTCTCTTATTTCTCATTAAAATGAGTTCGCAAACAGGCACTAAAGCAAATTCTATGCTGCACCACTGACCGTATGAGCATAAAGGAGCAAAACAAATATTCTATTGTCCCTTGGTAGATCATTATATTTGTTAAAGCAGCAGCAGTTGAATACAGAAATAAAGTAAATCAAAGTAGGATGAAGTGGAAGGAAAACACTCACAGTAAGCATCCACGTGGCATTCTCTAAATCACGAGGATTTGACTTAACATAACGATGATTAAATGTGCTTCCACTGTGCATATCCACCTTATGATCATCTTTCAAGTGAGCAACCAGGTACTGAATATCTCCAGCAACTGAGCACTCTGATCCAGCATATGGACAGTTGTATGGCCTAAAATTACAAAGTGCCTCGTGTTTCATTTTACTGTAATAGGGGAAGATTTCAGGGCACCCTAAGAAATGATACTTGCAAGGAATTTCAAGTGATTCAGCCACCTTTTCTAGCACTAAACATCTTATATCACCAAGTTCTTGTCTACAAGTTGGACATCGGTTGTGAACCCTTGATTTACAGGTGGAGCAGAGTGTATGCCCATTGTGGCACTGCAGTTATAAACAGAACATGGTGTCACCCCGATCACATTTGATGTAATATGAAACAGATGAACCAAAAATCACCAAAAAGACAGAGAAATTCTTTTTAAGGATTCTGCAGTTAATCTGCTAATCTATGGAATGAAACAAATCTGCCATTAATAAAAAATTATAAGCTTAAGCAAAACTTAGAGAGGCATCCCTCAAAAAGAATATAGCTAATCGAAGTCCATATATATGAGAAAGTGCAATATTACGAGAAAGAGAGACCCCAAAAAAAAAAGAATGTTCTTATCACTATACGGAAAGCATGAGAAGCAATTCTTCAAAATCAATAAAATATAGAAGCATTTTGGATTTATCATATCATCAACTAGGGAAAAAAAAAAAAGGAAATTTCTCACACCATGACAGCCATAGCTGGTTTTGGTTCTTTCTTTTACTTTACATTTGCCAGGAAATTTGAGTATCATATATTCCCAAGGGATTGTTTGAATACTTTATACTGGTAGATTTTAGTTGAGTTAAACCCTCACAGGTCTCACTTGTCAACTAAGGTCAAGTTCTGGTTCAGGCCAGATATTATTTCCTAATTCCTATGTCCCTCCTTCAACATCATACATTCATGTGTAATTTGTCAAAGTCTTAATGAATCATCAATCATAAGTTGTCACATTGCCAACCTAAAACCACGAGCATTTAGACCAAGAAAGACAAGCAAAAGCAAGACTTTGAAAATAAACATTTGCTTAGTTATATCTCAGTTTCAAAATCAGGTCAACATGAGTGACCAACACTGCAGCAGGGTGTACGCTAAATGAAAACCCAATAAATCAACTCAGCTTCTCTTATTCAAAATGCTAAACGATAGCATCCCAATTATTTAAACCAGACTCCCAAGAATCACTTTAATCACTCCATTTATTAACTAAAAAAGCCTGTTTGTCCACAAAAACGCTCCGAGAGCCCTAATCAACATATACATCAATAAAGAAAACAACTTACTGCAAGACAAACCATAAAATCCCAATTAAGCCATCGAGCAAAACTATACAAGAACGCAAATTTCCCCAAAGAAAAGGACCAAAATCACCACCAAAAAGATTGCATCTTGAAATTAAAAAATATAAAAATAAAATAAACTAGTGGTTTAGAAAATGCAGATTTCTACAGAAATTATCCAAAATATCCCCAAAAGATATCGAATCTTGAACACAATTGAACCAGAAAAAATAATAAAAATTGCAAAAACAAACCTGGTGGATTGGAGGGTACATAGAATTGGTACAGACTGGGCATTCAAGAAGCTCATGGACACTAGTGGCTGGATTAATCACCATACCGTTGAGATTATCAGATTGCTTGGATGAAGAAAACCTAGAATAAGGATGTGGATGGGAGATTTCATCTTCATTCATCCCATCAGATGATGATACGCATTCAATGCTAGATTCCATTATTGCAAAGCAAATTCTTTTTCTTCCGGTATATTTCTAAATCAATAATTACACATTATGGGTAGCAGTACATGGGTTTTCTTCGGGTTAGAAATTTTTGCCAGTGAAAATGTATTTTTCCCTTTTCCTAATTTTGGCCACGCACACAGAGGTGGGGTTGGAGGGACGCGGGTGTTCTCCGTTGATGGTGCTTTTCTCGATGGGGGTTTCTAGTTTCTACTTTCTTCTTCTGCACAAACTTTCATTTTTTCTCTTTTCCAATTCCAAACTATTCTTTGATTGTCACTCAATTTGATATTCGAATTTCTGCGTTTGTGCTTTTGTGAAATGTAAGGAAAAAATTCCTTTATGGAAATTATTTAAAAACAAAAGTTTGTATTACTACGAAATTAAGGCGTTGTTTGAATATCTTTATTTTTTTTCTTTATAAATTTATTTATTATAATTTAATTATTGATTTAATAAATACTTAACAATCACTACACATTTTAAATTTAAATTAAATATCCACCACTTATTTCTACTCATTATAAATTTCCTTTATAAATTATAAAAATAAAGAGTTTCAAACAACTATTTTCACTCACTCATTTCTACTCATTATAAATTCTCAATATTTTTCTTGTATAAAAAAAAATCTTTTTGAAAATAATTTTAAAAATTTTCCTATATTATTATGAAATTATTATAGGTTATGCTACATTCCTTTGTCGAATCACTTGCTGGATTACTTGTCATTAAATAACTATTTAATACATTGACAAAAACATCTTTACACTTAATTGAAATATATGGGTAAAAAGACACATATACCTTCACCAAGTCACCAAATAAGTAATTCAACAAGGAAGAGTGGCATTATCCAATTATTATACACAAAACTGTCGAAATTTTTTTAGGCTCGCCTGCCCTATATTCAGCTTGTATTAAAAAAAAATTATAGGTTAATTGGCGCTGTCTAACCCCAACATATTATGTTATCATTTAATGTAACTCTAACGATTGAAACTTGAAAATTTTAATTCTACGTCTCACTTTTTTAGCACACACTCATAACTATTTTAACTGAAAAAAACTATAATACCCCTCAAATTCTAATCAAGCTAAAAATTAGTAAAAATAAGAAAAAGTATAATTTGGTTATATTAAAAAAAAAAAAAAAACTCAACTCATGAGAATTTAACGATAACTGTGTAGGGATTGATCTACTCCGTCTGCATAATGCAGGACAAGGTAGAAAACAGGATAAGATTGATAAGCATGTTGGGCTAATTCAAATCAACTTTTCGTTCTATTTATTAGCCATGCTATGTGATCTTGATCATTTTAAATCATTGATTCTTATGCGCATCACATGCAGTAGTTTAACTAGTAATATGACTTTTTTATGCATCTAATGTGTCACGAATGGAATTTTAACAATGGCGGAAGCCTTTGACGATTAAAAATTGATACAAATAAGTTCAAAATATCGAGGCGCTTTCGCTGCGCACTCTGATAATTAAATATTCTGTGGGCTACCCACAACGAAACTTCGGTCACCCGCTGAAGTCTTGATCACATATATGTATTTTCTCCATCTTTGGGACAATCCGGCCACAAAGCTATTAAATCTAATACCTACAAAATTATAGAATACTGGGAGGTGAGTACAAAAGTACTCAGTGAATAATAAATATCTTGATTCACTTTCATATAAGAAAAACGCATTTTTAGGAAAGTCATGTATTTCACAAAACTTTTGAATGCACAAAGTTATTGAATGCACAAAAAGACCATATCACTAGTTAAAATACTACCCGTGGTGCGCACATGATTGGTTAAGATCATACAGCAAGGCCACAAAGATTCAGATTGGCCAATAACACACAGTAAGGCCACAAAGATTCAGATTAGCCAAGACCACACAGCAAGGCCACAAAGATTACCACATAGCCAAAATGACCAATACCAAATAGCAAGGTCATGTTCCACTAAGCAATTCAGAACGGGTAGAGTATTAACTAGCAATACCGATGCAATAAACCAATATTTCTTTACATAAAAATGTATTAAAAATTCATGCATATCTTATGAAAATATGATGAACAAAAGAAAGGGAATCAAAGTACCGGTTACTCACCTCTTAATTTCAAAAGATTACATATTCTTTTGATTCTCTAATGGTTTCTTTAATTATAAGTGAAAAAAGACCTTCAAAAGCTTAATATTCCTCACTTCAAAGTCATTCTTTTGGTTGTAACCTTTTTATGTATGATAGGGAGCCTTTTTCAAGAGTAAAACAAGGTATTTGGTAGGTTTTTAGGGTTGTTTCTCCACTATGGTCACTTTTGGACGAATTTGGTTGGTATAGGAGAGAGAGATGATGGTTTGGAGGTTTTTGAAAACCTTGAGGACCTTTGAGCCCCATTTATAATAGTTTAGATTTAGTTGTTTTTAATAAATATTTGAATTCCGCCAATTACGTCGGGACGCATGGTGTGACGTGGCGCCGTACACATATTAAGGCGATGTGGCTAAACGTAGTTTGCACGTTTATTGTGCTAGAAATTCTTACACTTTGTATTATCTTTCAATTAAGTTACCCTACTTTGATTTACCTTGATCAAGCCTCATAATTTTTCTTTGGATGTTATCTAGGTAACAAACTTTACGATTGATTCAAACCATTGGCAAAATAATTACTATTTATTGTTAAATTTTACAGGATGTTACATAATGTCTTTGTGCGTCTAAAGGCTTTGTGAATACCATGATTTTCTCGAAAATGCACTTCTTAAATGAAAGATGAATCAAAATATTTAGTTATTAACTGAGTACGTTGTACTCATCTCTCATTCTATCTAACAACCCTGTAGGTATTGAATTAAAATGTCACGCCCCCGCTAACTTTACAATATTTCTGAATATCTTAGGGAAATTTACAAATTCGGTAGCGGAAGCTTTTATTCAAATAACGGGGACGGGACGTGCGAAACAATCCAATTTATCTTATCTTACTGAGTTTAATAGATAAAGATAATTTCATA
>CAVNYN010202239.1:0-26065 GCA_963692815.1 Nyctanthes arbor-tristis
GGCCACAGGAGGAATGACATCATGAGATGGTGCATGTGCACCTGTAGTAGCTGAGGAATCATATGTAATACGCGTAGGGGTAAAAGGCATATCATATGTGAAAGGGTCAATATGAATGAGATCTAATTTAGTCAGAGTGAGAGTATTTTCAGTAATAGAGAAAAATAGAATGTGTTCAATAAACACAACATGACAGGAGACATATAGATTTTGAGTGATGGGATCATAACATCGATAACCTGTTCTACCCTCACCATATCCAGAAAGACACAAATAGCAAAACATGATGTCATTTTACAACAGCTGTGGGAAGAAATACAAAACAAGTACATCCAAAAACTCTTAATATAGAGTAATCAAGAGGAGATCTAAACAAACACTCAAAGGGTGACAAAACAGAAGTATGAGAAGATAGTATTCTGTTAATTAGATAGACAACTCTAAGAACTGTCACATCCTAAAATTCATTAGGGACTTTGGCAGATAGAATAAGAGAACAAGCTATTTCAACTATGTCTATGTTTGCGTTTAGCAACAACGTTTTGTTGAGGAGTATCGGTACAGGAAGATTGATGAATTGTGTTGATCTTCTAAAATTCTATAGGCCCATTATCTTCTTTTTAGTCTCCGTATTTTGGATCTTATCATGTCCTCTTTCAAAAAAGAAAATTTTTATTTGTCTCACTAGCCACGAATTGGGAGTTTTTAATCTTGGTGGTGATGATGGATCATTTATGATTGGTGGCATGAGACACAATACTAATGTCCCTTGGATTTTTGATAGGCATTTTGAGGCAGCCAATCTTGTAGTATTGGACCATATTCTGATCCTTTTTGCAACGGAATTTGATCCTGACATGACCATTTTCTCTGTAGGGTTTGATGCAGGTCAGCTAAACTTCTGTTGACTAATTGTTGCTAGATTATTGTAGTTTAATATGCTTGAATGGATACTATCTTATAAACTAGCTACATCTTTTGAATTATTACCTTATTGCATTATATTTATCATGTATAGTTTTAGAAACCTAGAAGTGTTTATGTGGCAGTACTCTAATACTTCTTTAATTGTAATGAAGGTTTGCTTGGTAACATGTGACTTGAGGTGACTAGAAGTATAAATCAATATTGCAGCATGCCTAATATTATAAAAAATGCATTTATGTAAAAGACTGGTTCAAATTTTTTTTGAACTTGAAAGAAATTGGAAAATATTTATGTGAAGTATATGATGATTTTTTCTGTTTCAAATGCCGTTTGACTGGTAGAGCCAGTTGGATTACAAAGGTGAATGTTGAGTTGGGATAAAATCCTAATATTTTTTCATTTAAATTTGGTGGAATTAAGTTAACATCATCTCAATGGTGCTACCATGTTTCACATCTCTATTTTGTTGTTTATAGATACATTTACAAGTTCGGGGGCTAGAAAATGATTGTCTTCTATTTGGTTAGTACTTAGACCACTGGTACTTAACTTTTATTATTAGGGGAAAATTACTTGAGCATTTTTTAATAATTTTCAGATCTTGATGATACTCTTTATCCTTTTTACGTATTGGTCTGGCTTTGGTAGCTCTTAAGAATATTCAAGGCAGGAATATTGTTTCTTGAATACTAGATTACAGAAACCCGATATAGCTGATCCAAATTTCCAATGATGTTTTCTTTCAAATATATTTTCTTTTCATCAATATCGTAGTACTATATAGTTTGTTATTGTGTTTTACTTTTGTTGAGCATTAACGGTGTTACTTGATGTTACAATAATTGTAATGTGTATGTGTGTGTATGTGTATATTTATTTGCATCTTTTTATATTGTTTCGGGATTTTTTTTTTTTTTGGTGTTTAGATTAGCATACCATTTGATAGTTTTGCAATTTCAAATGGACCACTTGTGTGTTTTGTGTTACTAGTTTTTCCACCCTTGCGTTGCACAAGCTTAACTCTGTGACAATATATATACACACATAATTATAATTATGTGTGTATATGTATACACATATATGTATGTATAATTAATATTGTGAAATTATAATAAAATATAAATGAATTGAAATAATTACATACAACTGATAAATGAAGAATGATGATGTGGTTAGGGGCGGTGGGAGGAGGGGGCGGACAGGTAGTGAGGGGGGCCTTTAGGGAGGTTCTATGGAGGATGGATCATTGTATGAAGGGTTTGAAGTCGTAGAGAAAAGGGAACATTTGAACAATTTTTATGATGAGAATCCAAGGGAGCATATGAATGAGATTAAGGGGTTGGAGAATGAAATTGCTCGGCTTGAAGAGACGGAAGAAGCTTTCTAGAGGCAATGGTTCCAACTCGAGTGGTTGAAGGAGGGAATATTTTCATCAGAAGGCTAGCAAATGGTATAGGGGGGATTTGATCCATCAGCTAAAAGATGATAATGATCAGTGGGTGAAAGGGAAAAGTAACGTGATTCCGCATGTAGAACAATTCCTTCGGCTTTGTTTACCAGTGAGGGGCCGGTCCTTGATGATCTAAATAGGGGAGTTGAGGAGATTGAAATCAGTTTATCTAGAAAGCAGTTCAACTCTTGAATAAAGAGTTTGATGAAGATAAGGTCTATAGTGCTTTGAAGTGTTTATCACCCTATAAGGCACCTGGGATCGATGGGCTTCATGTGGGGTTCTATCAGAGGCATTGGTCTATGGTGAAAGAAAAAATGACGAACGTGTGTCTTGTGGTGCTAAATGAAGGGCGGTTAGTGGCAGAGGTCAACGAGATAGTGAAAGTATTGATCCCTAAGAAGAAGAACTCAGAAAGGATTATTGAATACTGTTTGATCAGCTTCTGTAATATTTTGTACAAAATTGTTTCGAAAACATTGGCCAATTGGTAGAAAAAGGTACTTGATCCTCTTATCTCTTTTAACCTAAACGCTTTTATTCCTGATGGCTTAATTACCGATAATGCCATTATAGCCTTTGAATTATTACATACTATGTCATGTAGGAACAGGGGAGGGTAGGATCTATGACTTTAAAACTCAATATGAGTAAAGCCTATAATAGAATGGAATGGTTCTTTTTAGTGTTGTGATGTCGAAAATGAAATTTCGAGAGAGATGGGTGGGTTTGTACATGATTACATATCTTCTACTTTCTTTACTTTTCGTATTAATGGGGAATATTGTGGAGAAGTAGTACTAAGTTGGGGCTTAGACAAGGATGTTCTTTATCCCTATACTTGTTCGTGCTTTGTGATGAGGCTTTTTCAAGTGCACTTCGGAGGGAAAAATGCAGCGGCCTGATTCTTGGGCAGGGTCTATAGGCAGGCACCAAGGATTAATCACATTTAGATCGGAAGATAATTCCATCATTTTCACCTTAGCACAACAACAGGACGTCCAGTAGGTTTTGAGCATCTTAGAACGGATCAATGTGGAAAAGACAACCATCACTTTTAGTCTGAATACTCCATCAAAAGTCTGACAAGGGATCATACAGACACTTGGGATTCATCATCATCAGTCACATGACTCCTACCTTAGTTTACTATTAGTCGTGGAGAGAAGCAAGAGACAGACATTCGTATACATCCGCAAAAGAGTCTGGAAATGGATATAAGGGTGGCGAACTAAATTATTATCCTCAACGGGTAGGGAAGTATTATTGAAATCTGTAGTGCAAGCGGTTCCTACTTACATCATAAGCATCTTTAAGATGCCGAAAGTCGTGTGTAATGGTATTTGTAGTCTGATGATGAGGTTCTGATGGAGTGCAAAACGGGAGAAAAGAGGGCTGGCGTGGATAAAGTAGAACAAACTTTGTCTTTCTAAGGAAAGGAGGGGGTACAATTTAGGGATATGGCCTTGTTTATTCAGGCTTTGGAGGACAAACGAGTGTGGAGGATGTTGAAGAACCTTAGTTCATTGGTGGGTATAGTTCTAGAGGCAAAATATTTCCATAACTGTAACATATTGGAGGCCCGATAAGCTGGGCTCTTCATACCTTTGGAAAAGCCTCTTTTAGGTTAAAGAGGTGATGTGTCAGAGGGTGAGGTGGTGTGTTGGAAAGGGTGAAAATATATGATTGGAATAGGCCTTCGGTGCATATCCTATTCTTTGCTCACCACAAGGGTAGAAAGTGAATTCCCCAGCAGTTCGAACGCAAATATTCAGTGTTGGAAATCACTTTGGCACATGAATATCCCTCTGAAGGTCCTGATGTTTCCGTTAAAACTTTTTAACGGTGCAGTTCCTATGCTGGAAAATTTGTTAAGACACCACATTAACTGTGGATCTCAGTGCGCCGGATGCGGAGACATTGAAGGGAATTGCCACATTTTTGTGAGGTGTCTAAGGGTTAAAAAAGCTTGGGAATATTTGGGATATCGGTAGAAAATTAAGGGGCTGAGGAAATGGGTGACAGCCATTTTATATGAGAAAGATGCCACAGATAAGGAGAATATGATATGATCCTTTGGGCAATTTGGAAGGCCAGAAACGGGCTACTGTTCCCAGGAGAGGTGCTGGACAGAAAGGTGATATGTGATAGGGTGCTTACATGCTTGGAATACTTCAGGCCAGTGTCGGGTATTGGGCAGCAGCAGGTGGGATGGGTTTAAAAAGTTGCATGGAGAGACAGGGATGATTGCACAGACGGGGTAATATTGGCAACTGATGCTGCAATGTGGGAGCAGTTCGTTGGGATTGGAGGGAAGGGAAGGTGTTGTTGGCCTTCGCCGTTACTTTAGACAATTCTTACAATGTGGAACAAGTAGAGGCTATGGTGGTGCGTTATGGGTTGCAACTTCTAAAGGACAACTCAATGTGGGTACGAGAGTTGAGAATAGACGTGCTGAAAGTTATTGAAGGCCTCGGCAATCCGGGGAATAATGGTAGCCTTGCTCCTTTGTTTCGTCACATTCTCGCTTATCTTTCAAATAGGAAATGTTGTTTATGTAAGCATATCTCACGTGAGAACAATAGCGTTGTTCATTCACTTGCATCCTTTGACTTAGCTAGGCTGGGAACGTATTTGTTGTCATCTTGTATTCTTATCTTTCTTGGCCCCTTTTTTGGGGCTAGTAATTGAATGGATAATCTGTTTTCCCAAAAAAAAAAAAAAAAAAAAGGATAAATGAAGAATACACTTTTAATAAGAAATATCATTTCATTGTGTAAGCATTAGAAATTTTGGAACATTTTTTTATAAATGACATTTGTCATTTTATTTGTCAACTCTCTATTATGATCATATATTAAAATTTTAAGGCCAGAAGGATGTGTCACTCTAGAAACTGCCACGTGAAATTGTCCCTGACTGAAGACTGACTTTTTTATTATAACAATTATCATACACCATGCATGTATATATTAGTGATTTGGTGCTGCATTAATTTGTAGTTTTTTATTTAAAAAACATGTGTATATTGTAATATCGGCTTAAAATATTAAGTAAAGTATAATTGACATCCACATCTTATATAATTTAGAGTAATTTACATGCTACTATGCAATTGCCTCTTGGACTTTTGTTCTAAAGTGATTCATAGAGTCAATATAATTATTACTGTACTCTAAATATGACTAAACACCACTTTGGTTCAACATTTATCTACACTGATATTGAGAATTAGGTTTTGTTCAGAAGAGGTTATTGGAGTATCTTTGTTCCAAAAAGAATAACTAAGGTTCAAGAGTTTTAGTGTAGCAGACATCCCAAAAATCATAATAATGCCTTAATTCTAGAAGTAGTAACTAAAATTCAAGAAAATGAGCTAACTAATAATATAAATAATTTTACATGAAGTTGGCAAGTAAAGAATGTTTGAACATGAATGTTTTAACTATAAGAGTGTTGACTTGCACGTCATTTGATATTTGTGAGCACAAAACCCAATTATAAGGGTATAACTATCTATACATGCAGTGTAGGTGCATAGGTTCAGCAATTTATAATCATCTCTAGGTAATTCACATGTGACCCAAATAAAAGGCAAGAAAAAAATTTTAAACATGTGTAGAAATAAATTAAATAATTTAAAGACAATTTCATTCAATCTTATCCCATTTGAGATAATATAAATATGCAATTCAAAATAGGTTTAAAATTCTTAAAAATGAGACAGAGGAAGAAATTAATATGTCTGAAAGCTACATGTGTGAACGAAACATTGCGCCTTTGTTTACTTCCACTATTCTTGATATCCATTGTTTGAGGCTCATTGCTTCGAAATGCTAAAATGAGATATATTGTGTGGTAGTTTAATGTTTACGAGATTTTAATTGTATGTCTTCTTGCTGTGATTGCGAGATACGAATTGTTATTGTTTTATTACTTAAAAAGTAACAATTTAGGTAGTTGCCATAAAAAATTTGGTGGAGAAGTGGGTAGTTATGAACAAGACTTGGTTGGGTGGGTAGGAAGGTTACACTAAGCTGGCAGTTAGAGAAAGCTAGTAGTTATCATTAATTTTGATAGTTAGAAAAAGGAGTTAAGTCAAAAGTTAAGAGTTTATTATTGACATGTTAAAATTACTAGTTGTATACCTGTGCGCTGCATGAAATAGAATAATTAGCAAAAAAAAATCTTGATAATTTAAAGAACCAAATAATTACAATTTTATTGTGTATTACTCACTCATATACACATGTTACTAATAATTATAATTTTATTGCCTATAATTCTTTCACTTGGCACATAACTAATTTAATCGTCATTCGTGGAACATTACTTTTAACTAATAAAAATGATAACTAATGAGGAATTTTTTAATATAAATTTAATTTTACGTTGAATATGAAAACTAAGAAACCATAAAAACAAAGCATACAAAATTTCTGTAACTCTAAAATTAACATACACCAATATCTTTGTTCAAAAAGTATATATACTGCAAGGACTCTAAGAAATATTTTGATTGTGGATGGTATTCATTTATCAAAATAAATTATTTACCATATCCATTATCTACTACATATTCTTGGAAAAATTATTTTTCTCATCTCCCCATATAGTGTCATACATTCTCCAGAAATCACTAATCACTAAATACATTGTTAAAAAAAATCTAAAAATATACACTCTCCTATTACAAAAGACCCAAGTGAAGTAATATTGCAACAAATGGTAAATTCTATATGATTTACCCCTAACATTAATTTTTAATCACTTTCTACTCCAAAAAGAATTAAAAGATCTTTTTTGTTTTTGTTGTAAATCATCATCATCAAATATTATTACTATTGTATCCCCTCAACTTAAACTTTTACCTTTATATAGGTTCCCATATATATATATATATATATATATGAGAATGTATATATGATTGACAACATATAAAATATCTCGACTCGAAAATCCAAACTTAAGATATAACTTTTATTATATATATCATAATATATATTATAATTACGTATATTATATATGTGTGTATAAAATAAAAATACATATAAGATATTTTTTAACCACTTTCTACTTTAAAAATAATTAAAAGAATTTTTTATTTTTCTTCTAAATCATCATCATCATCACATATTATTACTATTATATCCCCTCAACTTAAACTTTTGCCTATATATCGGTTCCCACTTATATATTAATATGAGAATGTATATACGATTGAAAACATATAAAATAAAAGCATATAAGCGGTATAGTAGATATATATTTATATACATATTTATTTATTATTTTATTTATTGTTTTGGAAAATATCTCCACTCGAAAATTCAAGCACGAGATATAACTTTTATTATATATATTATAATTATAGTATACTATAATTACGTATATTATCTATATGTGTATAAAATAAAAACATATAAGATATTAGAGATTTAATTTGAAAATTAAGTAGTAATTTGAATACAATTTGAGTGACGGTTGTGATTTTTCTTTGAATATAAATATTTATTAAAAAAGAACATTACTATAACAAATTGCTATGATGCCGTCCAAGCAGAAAAAAGCCATAACTGAAAATGGGCAGTTATCATTACTGTAGCAGTTACCATATTGCCAATGAAAATAAAAATAATAAATAATAATTATGCTAAATGAAAACTGGGTGGTTACACAAGAAAATTTACTATAACTACAGAAGTTACCATCTGGCCAATGTAAATAAAAATAATTTAATAATAATTATAATAATTTTTTGATTCTAGATTCTGATTCTAATTTTGAGAGGGAAAAAGATTCTCTTTACTTCAGTTTTTATTATATTATTATAGATATAGATTTCATGAGATTGAAGATGAAGGATTATTTTTTTAGCCCATTTCCATCGAACAATGGAGCATTACTTTCCTATACGTTTTTATCCCTTTTACGTTAAGTGTCTCATATGTACAGTAAATGAATGAAATAAGTTCCTCTGCAAAAAGGATTTTTGCATGTGGTCCGTCGTTTAATTGATATATCTGTTACAATTCTTAAGGTTAACATTCCAAAAGTGAAAATTTTGATTAGTAATAAGGGTACAAAGTCAACAACAAATGCTGCATATAAAGAAGTGATATGTTTCACAGTTTGTAATAAATTGAAATTAACTTTGATATTATATTATTTTCTCTACTGATGTTATTTATTATGTTCTAATAATTATATATTGCCCTATCCTTATATCTTTTATTAGTTATTTTCTGTGCATCACGTGGGTGTTATACTAGTTTACTTAAAAATGTCACATTGATTGTGACATTTTAAATCAAAATGTGACTTTTTAACTTCTATATATAAATATAACCTATATATATTTTTATATATGTGACCTTTTTAACAAAAAGATAACATTGAATTTGACATATCTAAATGTGACAAAATTTCTTCACGTAAAGAAAAAGTCACATTAATTGTCACCTTTTATATCGAAATGTGTCTTTTTGTCACATTAACTTTTTCAATATGTGAACTTTTATATATGTGATTTTTATACGAAAAAATAATATTAAATGTGACATATCTAAATGTGTTAAAATTTTTACACGTAACTTTTAAATTAAAAAATAATACTAATGTGATTTTTAAGAAGTAATAATTGTAAATTTTTCTGCAACTAATAATAATAAGAGTAATAAAAATAATGAAATAAAAAAATAAATTTTTAGATCAGTAAAAAAAAGAAAAACATTAAAGTAATATTGGGCTCAATTGGCTTGTAAGCCCAATTATAATAAATAACATTTCGGATCGGTAAAATTAGGAAATTGAGGTGGTTTCTTTACCCACTTTAAAAAAATCAGGGACTAAACATGCGTTTTCAAAAAATCAGGTGAGTGACCCCACCCCACCCCAAGCTGATAGATTGATTGTTTGTCTTCTCTCTCTCGCTTCATTGTCTTTATCTCTTAATCGCCACCTCCTCAGCTGTCGCTGTCGCCACTACCACCACCACTGCATTATCACATATGCCTCCATCACCGCTGCTACCACCAATGAGGTTTCAAATTATCTTATCCCAGTCACTCAATTGGGACTTAAACGTGAACTTGACAGAGGGCTTCCAATTTGTTAGTATTCAGATTCTAAAACTATTTCTTCTTCATGCCACCACCACCGGCCTTTGCCTTCTTATTAGCAGTGCCTTTTTTGGTTTTTCAGTTGTTCCTATCATTAAGATGAAAATGAGAATCCAAATATAAACAGTACTGCAACAAAAACTGAGTGTTGTACAAGAACAAATAGGTGGCAATTTGTTTGTTTTTTTGTGATTATTTTGGGTAAAAAAACCATTCAGGCGATTTTATGCAATTTGTCTAATTATTGGTGACTCATCAGAGTTCTGCCGGTGCAATTTGTTTTGGTGAATTGTGATTGTTGTGACTCGGGCGAGTTGTTGTGTTATTATGACTCAGTTGTTCCAGCGAGTTGTTGTATTGTTGTGACTAGGTGTTCCAACGAGTTGTTTTGACTCGGTGTTTTGGTGAGTTGTGTTTATTATGACTCAGTGTTTATGTAAAGAATGTTAGTATTTTTCAAGTTAACCCTTTTGGATCCTTTCCATATTTCTACCATGATTTGCAGATTTTGACCATAATTCAGTTCCTATAAATCACTTATGGCCAATTTTTCTATAGAAAACTCATCTCTCTATTATGGAGAGCCAAGTGAGATGTGAAGAGCCATGGAGTGTGTCCCACACCACATGTGCAAGCAAATTTCTCCCTAATACTGTATGGGTCCTACCTAAAGAAAATTAAATTGCCTTAAAAATACCCCCACCCCACCATAACCCACCCACTTCTCAGATCCACCCCCCAAAAAACATAATCGCTCTCTCTCTCTGCCATTTCTTCCACCCTCGGTGCCTCAATCCACCACCACTGCACCACTAGCCCGCCGCTGCGCCGGCTACTGGCACACCACCATTACTCCTCCATTGCCCGGTTCCCACCCCCAAGTCGCGATCGAACCCAACCCCTATTTTTCTGATTTCGTCCTTACTTCTCCAATCGAGCAACACGCAACCAGCTCCAATCAGGCACATTTGGATTCTTAAAAAAAGGGTTTGAAGACTCGGTATTTATTAGCTAATATTGAGGTACATTTGGCATTTTTGAAACTCGTCGTCTGTCTTCGAAGATTTGAAATTTCGCTTGTTCTTCTTTTCACGAATACGCTTATCAATCAATATTATGGCCTACATCCATTAAAAGTTATTTCAATTTTTGTATCTGTTTACTGATTTCATTATATGCCTATAGGGAAAATATTGTTTAGACCAATCATTTAGCTTATTGGTTCATTTCAATATATATATTTTTTTAGGTGCACAATCCTCAACAAGAAGTACATCCCACTCACATTATATTCTTGTACACAATCCATGCACCTGTAGATTTAACAACCCCCTACCGCACCTCCTTCCCCCGGCCCCCGGCCCAAAAAAAGAGATAGAGAAAGAAATACACAAAAAAAACAAAAAAGAAAAAGAAAAAAAGTAAAGAAAGCCAGGTACTGTTACTCAAAAATTTGTAGAACACTATCAGTGGTAGGTGGAGCCATACAAAAAGGCAAAAATGAATTTGATCCTTTCTCCTTACCTGACATTTCCTTTACAACTCTATATATGCACAAAGATTTTCCAGCGAAAAATTTCTCACCACATTCATTTCAATATGATAGTTTTGTTTGGTTGAAATACTTTTGAGAAAATTTTTGCATAAGGCATGTTGCCCACTCTTTACAGTTAAAAGATGATGTCACTATCTAAATATTTGTATTTAGAGATTGTAGAAGTATTGAGTAGTTCATGGTCCTATTGTTGCTCTACATCTCTAGTGCTATCCTTGAGACTTGTACATGAAAGAAATGATGTAATATCATGGTAATTATAAGGTAAATGAATTGAATAAATGAGTGTGGTAAGAGGACAAGATATGGAGACTGAGGAATGAAGGATATCATATCCTGTTTTGATGATCTCCAAGATTTATTTGTATAACTGATGATTTCAAAAAAGGGACAGCTTATATGTACAAAGAAGAAGAAAGGAAATGAAATGTGATTTAAGGGCAATAAGGAGTTACATATTTATACATGATTTATTGAATAAGTTGTAAGTACATATGGCATGTTTGAGATAGTTTTAACCTCTAAAATATTTTCAAACCAACAATAGGTCTACTGCTAGTTTAACCCGTTTCTTCTTTTTAAATATAAATAAAAATTGATGTTTGTTGCAACTATGTTTATTCCCAAAAGTTGACGCAACAATGTAGATTTGAGAATGATGCGTCATTACAATTATACTAATTCTTCTCCATATAGAAATGAATGCGATTGCCATTTGGCAAGACAATTGGCCGTCGGGTTAACATGGTACCTGAAGGCCTCCTCGAGGATCTAGCCCAGTTGTTGGTTGTTGACCCCGAACCGACTTCTACGTAGAGGCCACATCATTTACCAAATGCAGATGACAATCCTTCTTTAAGGGATCTGCCACAGCCTTCATGTAGCCAAGGTAAATTGAGTTGTTACGCTGTATTTGTTGCCCATTGGTAAGTGATTAAATGTATCGTGTTATTGATTCATTTGAAATGTGTATGATAGGGACTGTACCTGACCTTTAGAGTCAAAATATTACACCTATGTTCGAGCCGGGAGAGGTCGTCACTGTTGGGCACGAGTTTGAGAGTGCAGAGGCTGCCTTTGGTTGGTACAAAAATTATGCAAAAAGACAGGCTTTAGCACAAAAGTTACCAGCAGTCGGAAAAACGCGGCCTGTGTCGTTTGTTGGAAGTCATTTGTATGCAGTAAACAGGGGAAGACCAATGATGCACACCGAAAGAAAAACAAAGAGGCATTTGAGCAAGGGGTTCAAAGAAGACGAACTGAGACCAGGTGCGGATGTCCAACAAAAATGAACATTTCAAAGAAGGGGAATGGTAGTGAGTGGAAAGTCAACTTGTTTGAAACGAGTCACAACCATGCTCTATCTGCTCCCAGTAAGGTCTACTTGTTGCACTCACACTGGCATTTATACAGGAGTACTATGATGCCAACGTTCCCACGCATACCCAAATCAGGCTTGGCGAATGACACTAGAGGTCCATCATTGTTGGGGTGTACAGAGAAGGACAAATACAATTACGAAGGTGCTCTCAAACATAAGGTTAATTGGTGTGACACACAGTCAACGATTTATCACTTCGAGGAACAAAAGGAGAAGAATGATGATTTCTACTATTGTTATGGCACAGCCAGTGACGGCAACCCTCACAAGAGTCTTCTGGGCTGACAGTGACTCTAGAAATGCCTAAGACCTCTTCGGGGACATCATAGTTTTTGATACCACGTTTAACACAAACAAGTATGGTTGGTATTTTTGGCTCCATTTGTCGGTGTCAATCACCATCGTCATACCACAATCTTCGGATGTAGAATCTTAAGTAGACAGACTGGGTCATTTGTGTGGCTCTTTTCCAAGTATTTAGAAGCTATGTTGCGTTACCCAGCACCTAGTGTCATTATTACAGATCAAGACGATGTCATTGCCCTTGCAGTTGCAGAAGTATTTCCCAATACAACCCATTATCACTGTATATAGTACATCCTTGAAAAGTTTCCAAAGAAGATGAATGTTGCGCTCCATAGTCATCTGCATTGGGACCTTGTCTGTATTATTATGGAGTTAGATACGCTTGAGCAATTTGACCGCAAGTGGTTGGAAAAAACAAGTCTGCCTGAGTTGGAGGAGAACACATGGTTGCCTGAAATATTCTCGCTGCACGAGAATGATGCCAGCATATGTCAATTCGGTGTTCTCTGCTGGGATGTTAAGCAGCCAAAGGGTAGAAAGCAATCATTCATTTTTCAAGAGGTACACGGACAAAAAATTCTCCTTAAATGAGGTAGTCACACACATTTCCCATGCAATCGTTTCACCAGAAACACCGTGAATTGGAGGCCAACCATAGTGACTTGAATGAAAGGCCAAGGCCTACTTCAGGTTGCTAAATGGAACATCAGATGGCTGACATATACACGAAGGCCGTGTTCTGACAATTTGCTTCCTCGTTATACTTGTTATGCTATTGATAGTTCATATGAAAGACTGACGTATACAGTGCGCCGATTTACACAGACATGGGAGAATGTAGAGTGTAAGCGCGAGCTGATATATTCTATTCCGACAAATCATTTCTCTTATAGTTGCTGAATGTTTGGGTTCGATGAGGTTCCTTGTTGGAATACGCTTTGTTGGATGCGGGTTAAGTAAATCATGGCATTGCCTGAGCGATATATATTGCGACAAAGGACAAAGCGTGTGAAGAATGACCTTCTTTACACCCCAGCCACTAATGTTTTCAGTGCTAACTCATTATAGACCAGGAGAGCAGGGCTAAAATAACTTACGCGGTCGTTTTTGATGAGATATCATTGAGTGCGGCTCATAGTAACTACTTGTCAAGCCTACTGCAGAGTGCAAGCATAGATTTAGAGGCATAGATGACGGGGATGAAAGTCATACCTAGCCAATCGTGGCCAGTAGCAAAGTAGAGGTTGTTGTTAGAGACCCAGTACATGCATGCTCCAAAGGGACATGTAAGAGGCTTAAATCCTCCAAGGAGAAGGTAATGTCATGGGGCAATAGGCATTGCAACAGGTGTCGGCAAGTTGCGCATGATGCGCGGGCTTGTCAACCATTACCTATGAGGCAAGCTAATTATTCTTTCTATTCTATTTGTAATATTACCCCACTACATTTAGGCTTATCCAATGCTGTATTCTGCTGTAGAGCTAGCCTAGAGTTTAACTCGTACAGGCTACAGGTACCTGATGACTTCCAAAATGACGAGGCAACTCAATCGGACCTCAATACCAACATGGAGCTCGATTATGACAGGTACATGCCCGACAAATCATTTTTTGAATAGGTATTGATTTAAATTATTGCAATTTTTAATTAATTACCAGTGCCCTTATTTCTTTCGGATAACGCGCATCGGAAACTCATTTGTACTATTGTTATCCACAGGTAGTTGATTGGATTAAACATATTTTGTTTTGCTGTTGCCTGACACGCGGAGTATTGTTATTTGATTACAGGCTTTTGCTAGTAAGTCCAAATGAACAGACTTGTTTACAATAACTATTATGTGATTACTGGGAATGTTATATGAGAGTTTTGCGATCATATATAGGATATAGTGATGGAGGAATTAGTGTGCTATTTGTTGGATGTGTTCGAGAAATATGGTTGGGTGTTTGTACGTGCTTTATATTCATAGTTGAATGAAATACTCGTGGATTTTCTTTATGAAGTGTAATGGTTGGTTGATTAACATCTTTGTTTGGCCAATTTAACGTGAGAGGTTTGTCATGTCACAGCTTTTATGACAGCTGATAAGTGCAATTTTACACTTATCTTGGATCATTAAAACTAGATTTTTATCATTTGTTTTCATCGACTTTTTACTTAATTTTATTTGTTTTTATTTATTTTAGGATTGAACCCGATTATGAAGCAAATAAGGAAAAAAGAAGGAAAAAAGATTCAATTCTATTGGCTTTTGGAAATTATGGACCAAATTTGAAGAAGAATCGAATGATGGTTGTGCAATTAATAGTGGAAAAAAAAGAAAAATAAAATAAAATAAAAAAGCCAAACATGGACATCAAATCAAGGCAAAGCTTTTGGGCTTTTTAAGACAAAAAAAATAATTCATTGATTATGAATAAAAAGAGGAGGGCCCTGTAAAAGTGAAGGAGTGAGGACAGCCGTGAGATGAAAGAAGTCGAGAAGTGGAGAACCGTCGCGAGAAGAGAACGTGGATTTTATCGTGAATTTGTCATCTTTTCGTTGATAAATTCCTATGTTTATAGTTGTTCTCTTTCTCATATGATGTTAGGCTAATTGTTTTGTGCTACGGTTAACGATGAAACCTCGTTTTTTTAATGATTAATTCAAAGTGCTTGTTATTGTCCTTATTCTAGTTTATTTTTCCGGGTTGATTGTATATTATTCCTGTATTCTAGTTTGATGCTTGATCACCATTAGATTGAGTTTTGTGATTCATGTTGTTTTCGAGAGATTCATCATGAGTTTAGCACATGGTAATGAACGATGTAGGGTCCTATAATAGATAGAGATACTATTATACTATATGAAATCGCTAAAGAATAATCACAGTGTGTTAATGTGTACCATATGTTTGAAAGTTAATTAGATTGGATTCTCATCGAGAGAGGCTTCTAAATAATATTAGATTGTTGATTTTCAACCCCGAGTACCGAGAACGGTGGTGGATTCGATAATTCTAGCTTTTTTGTGATTTTATTGTTTTTAGGATTTGTAAATAATTTTGGCTATTTGTTTTCTTAGATAGTTTTCCTTTTCTTAAGGATTATTTCTCAAATAATTAATTGTGTTTCCTTTTATTTAAAGTCGATGTTTCCTTTTATTTAAAGCCGATATCAATTAAAGTGAAATTTAGTAGATTCAGTCCTTGTGGGTTCGACACTCTATTTACTACTATATTACTTGTTAACGATCTGTCCACTTGCAGGATTACATCGACAATAAGTTTTTGCCGTCGTTGTCAGGAATTGAATTTTCTACTTGTTTTTTGCTTTTGTTGATTTTAGCGTTATTTTTATTTTTTTATTCTTAAATTTTCCAGTTGATCGACTTGTTTTTCTTTGCTTAATTGCTGCCAGGAAATGAAAGAAAATTAGGAGATCAACAACATGGCATGGTATCAGAGATTCTCAGAGCTCAATAAGGAAGGCAGGCCTCAAGCAATATTCCTCAATGAGCAAAAAGTTAGAATGGTGGACTATTTTAAATTAGCTGGGATCTATGAGGATGACATGCCCACGTCAGCATCAATGCCCGTCGATGAGGAATGGACTTGTTCAGCTTTAAAGGAACGATCGGCCTATCAATAGTTATCGTTAGAAAACTCAACAGCCTATTTCAACTCAAGATGGAGCACAAATAAATGGGTTCAAGAAAATCAAGAAGCAATTGAATTGGCACGTGCAACTGTGGAAGAGTTAGAAAAGAACAATGAACCATTTATGGAAAAAGATCAAGATGAAAGAAAGAAAGAGATTTCAATTGATCAAAACAAAGAGGATGAGATGAACAACACAATTGAAGTCATCAACAAGTCCCCTTACAAATTTGATGGTTCAATTGATTTCATCATTGGATCTGATGAGTTGGTTGAAGTATACATGCTTAAATTCTAGTCGAATGGTTAGATCAAGTCATATGACTTTGAGGAAGGCAACATCAAATTCTGGAGCTTCAACATGAATGGATTCAAAGACAACTTTGGCATGTTTGGCAAGTTGTCAAGAGCATCATTTAAAGTTCCTTGAAATTGATGGCTACACAGTCAAGTTAACGACTATAAACAAGCGCTTAATGAAGGGCAACCATTCTCTATCCCTTTTCTTTTCTTTAATTTATTTTTTGCATTGCATTTAGCTTTTAGGATTGCATTAGTTTTAGGCACATTTATTTTTAGTTTTCGTTGATTTATTTTTATGTTATCACTCGTAATTCTTAGCACATTTTCTTAACCTAGCATAGAGGCCCATAATTTTTATTGCATTCATCCTAACACATGGGTCGTTTTTACCCACAAAAAAAAGGAAAAAGGAGCGAACTGTGCCCGACCACAGCATGCAAACCACGCCTGACCACGGTTTGGTGCTTGCTATAGCCCGCAGCGATCTGCGGTTTCCAAACGGCGGCTAGCCGCGGCCTATTGTTTCTCCCAGACTACAGCCAACTTCGACCTCCGTTTGAGTTGAAATTTTGTGGAAGGCTAGATGAAAATGTTTACTTTCTCTTTTCAGAAGATAGCTTGGGGAAAATTCAAAATTTTGGCACGTTACCCGCGCTTGAATCAAGTTGTGGCATACTCATCTCCTATTTTATGCTAAATACGGCCCCTCGTTGTCTAGCCCAAACGACCTCCGTTTGACCTGAAATTTTACAAAAATTTCATATTCCAGAAGATCACTTGAGAAAACTTCAATACTTCGTTATGTTTTCTTTGGTCAAAGATGCTAGGTCGGTTTGTGTTCAAAATTTCATTTTTTTCATCTTTTGTAGAAGTTCGGTGTGTGGATTGAATTTTCTTCATATCTTGAGCATGAATCACTTATTTAGTCTTCTTCACTTGTAATGAATCATGTTTGAGCTCAAGTGGCAACTTAATTGGTTCGTGGTTTTAATTAGAAATTGTAGTATAATTTGGAAGTCCACACTACTTTATACTCAACTTTATATTATCATTGAGTTTGTCTATTATACTTATATGTATTTTGCTTATCAATATAGGTACAACACCAATTGAGAAGAAATCCACACACTAGACGAAGTTGAAGGGTTCCAAGGCGTGCACAGGAAAAGCGCAACGAGCCCTATCTTCTTTTCTCAAATTCTTCAATCTTTACACAGGGAGTATCTTAACCATATCTTGTTTATTCTTGTTTAATACATTGAGGACAATGTATACTTTGAGTGTAGGGGTAGGATGCTTTAAAATTTTGTTGTTTAACTTTGTTGAGAGTCAGGCTTATAGCATAAATTTTATATATTGCTTCAAAAAAAAACTCAAAAAAATTTAAAATTTTGACCCTAAAAAAAATTCTTAAAAAAAAAAATTTGTTTGTGTATTTGATTGTCTTGCCTGCAGGTGTGATTGAATATTGTTTACCTTGTGTTGTCCATTATTTGTAATGGAGCATTGCGACATGATATTATCGGTTAAAATTGCTTGTTCATGTGAGACACGTTCTTTATTTGAGTGATTGGGTGAATGATTTAGTAGCTATTAGTAAAAAAAAAAAAAAAAAACTTAGATTACCTTACCCTTTCTTTGTTCTTACTTGCCAAACCTATTCAAATATGAGTTTGGGGGAGGTTGAGCCTTGGGAATACTAGTAAGATTGGTGTGTATGTTGAATATTTGTGTGGAGTGTTTTTGACTCAGCAATAGAAACTAGGCAATGACCAGATTCTAGCAGTCTCATCCCTATTTTAACTAAGTCGTGCACAGTTAGATTTAGAAACAGAAAAAATAGAGAGATAAAAATGCCTTTGATGTGTCTTTATCACTTTCGAAGCCTGTGTGACTCGAGCAATTAAGTCCTTAGGGGTCTTTTAAATCTGGTGCCCTGGGTCAACTGAACCGAGAGCCACCGGCCAAAACCTACTACACGGGTCATATAGAAAGCCCAATGAAGAAATAGATTGCACATAAGACATATGAGGCTATTTAGAAAAAAGAAGAAAAGAAAGAAACTAGAAAAAAAACTAGAAAAAAGAGTTGAGAAAATTTAGAGAGAGCAAAAAAAATAGAAAAATGATATGACAAGAAAAAAAAATAAAGGAAAAATGTGTGAGAATAGTAAATGGAAGATTACAATTTTCAATTTTGGGATGCAGAAAACTAGTGGGTTTGACTGTTTAGTGGATGTTGGAAAGGTTGGAGCTCTCAAAATTGGGAGAATCCTCATTGACTAAACTAGTATTTTTACAGCAAGACCTAAACAAACTTGATACTTCGTTGAGAGGTGAGATTTTCAAACTTTATAGCAGATACCCTCATGAAAAAAAAGGGAAGGGGAAAATTAAGTTTTGGGGGGAATGTGTGCCTTTCACGAGAGGGTGATGTCATATTTGACTACTTTGGAATAGGATGCCCAACCAAAGATGTATGATGGTGGTATTGACTATGCATATTCATTGGTCGAACAATGGACAAGTTTTCTTTTGGTGGTAATGTTCTATAACTTATGATGGATGATATGAGTTGGAAAGTTGAAAAGATTGTTTTTAACGTATTATTTTTGTTCTTTTGTGTTTAATTGTTTGTTTTCGTTTTTATTATTTGAGGACGAACAATGGTTCAAGTTTGGGGGAATTTGATATGTGCAATTTTGCACTTTTCTTCGGTCATTAAAACTATACTTTTATCATTTGTTTTCGTCGACTTTTACTTAATTTTACTTGTTTTATTTATTTTAGGATTGAACCCAATTTTGAAGCAAATGAGGAAAAAAAGAAGGAAAAATGATCAATTCTACTGACTTTTGGAAATTATGACCAAAGTTGAAGAAGAAACGAAGTCGAATGATGGTTGTGCAATTAATAGTGCGAAAAAATAGAAAAATAAAATAAAATAAAAAAGTCAAATGTGGACATCACATTAAGGCAAAGAATTTGGGCTTTTTAAGCTCAAAAAAAGATTCATTGATTATGAATAAAAAGAGGAGGGCGTGTAAAAGTGAGAGGGAGAACGGCCGTGAGACGAAAGAAGCCGAGACGTAGATAGCCGTCACGAGAAGAGAACTAGATTTTATTGTGAATTTGTCATCTTTTCAGTGATGAATTCCTATATTTATAGGTGTTCTCTTTCTCTTATGATTAGATTATCACCCGTGCGTTGCACGGAAAGATACCAAATCAAATTATATCTAATATTAGTACGAAATATTAATTAATGTATGATTAATCATATTGAACTATAATATTTTGATTATCTTGCTGTTAGCTAATAGTTACTATGTGCTTACTCGATATGGAACGTTATTAAGTGACTTTAATAGGAGTTGCAAAAAGACCCCACAAACTTGATACCCACGGGTACCCGATCCTATTAAGATAGGGAGTAGCCGACTAAATAGGTAATTCGATCGGAGATGAGATAAAAAAAAAGACCTGACTTTACAATGTACTGAGGAAGTGTATGATAATTTTTACTCGTACCCAGCCCATTTACCTTTTGTTGGACAAAAATAAAAATATTTATTAAAAATTCTAATGGTTTGAAAAATTAAAAAGATAATAAAACTAATTAAGAAAGCTCAGTATTTTCAGTTGTAATTTTAATGTTTAGAATAATACTATTTAAACAAAAAATGAAAATAGAAATATATAATTGGCTAATAAATGGGTAATATGAATTACATGTACTAACCCTCCCTGACTCGTCTCTGATTTAAATGGGGATGAGGAAAAAAATTGATATGTTCGTTAACAGGTGTAGCATACCCGATCTCGACTCGACCCGATCCCTCGTC
This sequence comes from Nyctanthes arbor-tristis, assembly GCA_963692815.1. Classification (NCBI taxonomy): domain Eukaryota; kingdom Viridiplantae; phylum Streptophyta; class Magnoliopsida; order Lamiales; family Oleaceae; genus Nyctanthes; species Nyctanthes arbor-tristis. Next base: position 20,528 of record CAVNYN010202239.1, read on the forward strand.
ATTCTTATATCTCAAGAAATTAAATATTTTATTTTTCTCTGTAACTATACTATGAATTTTGTAAACTATGAAGCATTAATTAAATTATATTTGTTATATACAAAAGAAATAACGTAATAATTAACGACTTGATTTAAAAGTATATAAACAATAATTAAAAATTAATGCATCAGTTAAAAATTAAATAGTTTAATACAAATTACGAAATACTTCCTAGATAAGATATGCATATTAAAAAAATTTAAATTAAAAAATCAAAAAACATTGAATATAAATTAATCTAACAAAAGATTTAAGAAGATAAGATACATATAACAAAATATTTAATCAAAATATTTGAAGATAAGAATAGATAAGTATCATAATTCCTAACTAATTGAAAAAATAGAGAAATATTAATTTATAATGTACTGCAAAATCTACCTATCATGTAAAAAAATGTCTAAAATATCCTCACTTGAGACAGTTTTGGCGAGAAAATTGCCGTACAAAGGTATTACAGAGTAATCTGTTTTTATATATATCTATATAGATGTTAGGCTAATTATTTTGTGCTAGGGTTAATGATGAAACTTGGTTTTTTTATGATTATTTCAGAGTGTTTGTTATTGTTCTTATTCTAGTTTATTTTTCCGGGTTGATTGTTCATTATTCTCTTATTCCAATTTGATGCTTGATCACTAGTAGATTGAGTTTTGGGATTCATGTTGTTTTTGAGAGATTCATAATGAGTTTAGCACATGGTAATGAACGACATAGGGTCCTATAATATATAGAGATACTATTATGCTTTATGAAATCGCTAAAGAATAATCACAGTGTGTTAATGCGTACCATATATTTGAAGGTTAATTAGAGATAATTAATCTCATGTATAAGTATAGATTTGGATGACCATCGAGAGAGGCTTGTAAATAATATTAGATTGTTGATTTTCAACCCTGAGTACCGAGAGTTAATCATGAGAAGGGTGGTGAATTCGAGAATTCTAGCACTTTTGTGATTTTATTGTTTTTAGGATTTGTAAATAATTTTGGCCATTTATTTTCTTAGTTAATTTTCCTTTTCTTAAAGATTATTTCTCAAATAATTAATTGTGTTTCCTTTTATTTAAAGCCCATATCAATTAAAGTGAAATTTAGTAGATTCAGTCTTCGTGGGTTCGACACTCTATTCACTATTATATTACTTGTTAACGATCCGTCTACTTATGGGATTACATCAACAGCAACAGCTTAGAGTGAATGCTCTGTCAACGTCTTGCTTATATGGACAGCATGCTAGACTGTAAACTGCTTATGGTCGGTCGTATGAACGACTTTTGCATAATCTTCCCGAGGGTCAATTATTTTTGATGAAGGCAGTCATCATTATAGCGTACATAGAAAAACAATTTGTTATGCATGTTTGTAGCATAACTGACACTGTAATATTGAATTTCTTGCAGATCCTGGTGTTCTACTTTTGACGCCTCTTTTCGTTGCACAACATTTAAACATACAAAAATTTAGCACACATACATGTTTTGGTTAAATATCCCCAGAGGTAATTGATATTATAATACTAACTCTGGACAATTATGTTGTGCTTGAACTAGCAATTAAGGGTTTTCGGTTAATGAAAGTCTCGTGATTTCATTTGCAAAAAGATAGATGGATGTTGCCAAGGACGATTGACGCGGGGTTACTTATCATATTTTAGGCGAAAGAGCAATTTCTTTTGTATATGGTCAACGATAATTGTGCATGCAAAAGAATGAAATTTTGCATGCTATGACAAGCAGTCAACAAATTGTAATATATTTGTTGTTGCAATGATGAAAGTTTATATATTATAATTCTTCTCAGGTTTAATAGGGCAACATTATAGGGGATATGCTGTCGAAATTTCTCTAAAAATACCCGTTTGGTATTTCCCACGAACATACAAAAAAACCTATTTTGTGATATTGGAAAAATAATAAAGATTACGTTTTCTTTCTTTTTTTCTCTTTTCAATATTTTTACATCTTTGTTGAATCAACAATTAGTTTGAGAGTTGGACCTTCTTTACATCTTTTTTTTTAATAATTTAAAATATAATTGGACAAAAATACTAGTCTAATAAGAGCATCAACATTGATAGTGCTAAAATTAACTATCCACATAAACAAAAGTAGAGTTTTTAGTGATTGCTAAAGGACATCTAAGCAAATTAAATTTAAATATTAATTTATACAACATTGTTGATTCTAAATAAGAGCGTTAAATTTAATCATCAATTCAATAGTCAAGTAGACAAATCTCAATTTAATTAAAATAAAAAAGAATAAATAATACTACATAAAGTGTTAAGTTTATTGTTAACTATAATAATAAAACTAACAATTTGTTAAATTAAATGTTTTTAGCAACTACTTTAATACCACAAATGTAAGTTATTTTTTGAGTTGTTAATTAATAACTTAACTAATAATTTACTTTAATACAACCAATGTGGATGTTCTAAGTGACTAATTTAGCAACAATGAATTGTGCTTAAAAAAAAAAAAGAATATTTTATTTTTCTAGAATGATTCTAAATTTCAGAACTTTATATTGAGAGAGCCATTGTTTTTGTTGGGAAGGGGTTGTGGATCTAAAACGTGGGGTGGGTGGGAAGATTTTTAAGGCAATTTAATTTTCTCTGAGTGGGACCTATACAATTTTAGAGGGGAAATTTGCGGTTTTTCTATTAAAAACTAATCTTTTCCTAAAGGAGCTAAAATTCGTACGTGGATTGTCAAAGTGTAGCAACCCAAAATTCTCCCCATTTCTACAGGGCCCTACCAGGGAAAAAATAAAATCTGATTACATAACCCCACCCACCCAAACACCACATTTTCAGAACGCACCCCTAAACAAAATTCCATCTCTTTCTTCCTTTCTCTCTGTGGCTGTCCACAAATTTCTGGTGGCCCGCGAAGCTGAACGGACGACGGAGAAGCCCACCCGCACCCTCCTTTTGTGACAGAGACCCTCCAATCCCTGCTGCATAGCGACGTTATTATACAGGAAGAAGCTCGAAGAATCTCTACGGGAAAAGGAGAACAAGTTGCAAGATGCATTGGAGTGCTGGAAGTTCCCCAAGTTTAGGGACAACCGTCTATGCTTCACGATTTGCAGCAAATGCACTTCATCTATTGCGGCGCAATGGTACTAGGAAGGCCAGAATGCCAGAGAAGATATCGCCCATACTGCTTCAGAAGCCAGCTGAAGAGAAGTAAATTAAGCAAATTTTCATTCTTTAGTTTTTGTAAGTGTAGTATAGTTTTTGTTTCTACAAGTCACAAGTTAATTGTACGATACATGTGTAATTCCTTTCCTTATTAAGGAAATACATTATGTATAGTATATCATTATTAGTGTCAATATGAAATCCTCATTTTACATCTTTTACTCTTGAAAAGAAAAATAACCCACACAGTTGGAACTTAGACCCGTATCCAGCAAACACCAAATAATGGTGGGTTCATTAGTGATAGCTACTCAACTTTGTTAATAAATTTAGCTTCGAATTCAATCTTCCACTTTAAAATTTAACTGAGTGGTCCGTAGAAGGAAGGAGAGAGAGGGGGGAGAGAGAGGGGGGAACTGGGGGGAGGGGTTTCTGTCACAAAAGGAGGGTGCAGGTGGGCTTCTCCGTCGTTCGATTAGCTTCGCCGGCCACCCGAAATTTGTGGCCAATTTGGTATGGGTGGGGGGCGGAGGAGCTCAGCTAGAGAGAGAGAGAGATCAAATTTTTGACCACCGAGATGGGGGGTTGGTTCTGAAAATGTGGGGTGGGGTCGGTGGAGTGGGGTCGGGTGGGGTGGGTTAATTAATTTTTTCCCGGGTGGGGCCCAATAGAAATGAGGGGAATTTTGGGTTGCATATGTGGCGTGTACACTTTGGCATTCCACGTGGGAATTTTAGCTCTTTTAGGAAGAGATGAGTTTTTAATAGAAAAACTGGGGAAATTTGATTGCACATGTGGCGTGGGAACCCCCGTCATCCATGGCTCTCCACTTCGCACTTTGCTCTCTATAATAGAGAGGTGAGCTTTTTATAGAAAAATTGGCGTCTGTATATTTTAAAAACAAAAATAATTTTAAGTACACAACCTTATTTTCCCGTCTAGAAAAATAAGCAAGAGGGCCAAATTAGGCCCAAAAAATTCGGCCCTAGTCAAAATAAAACCCAGTTAAAAAAAAAAGATAAAAACAAAACTAATCAGATAAATGTTTGTTTTCTCATAATAACAAAGAACGTTGAACCTAGGAGCAACCCCTCTAACCCCGAGTCTGTGAATGGTGAACATCCGGCTGCGTGTTTGACCACGGCTAGCATTAGCAACAACATAGACTCACCAACTGAAGGTAAACATTCTTATTTCTATTCCAGTAATCCTAAATTCCTAAATCCCAATTCCCGTATTCCAATTGGCATTTGGAAATTGCTTATGTTCTTCAATCTTCACATTCGTTTCTTTTGTGCTTTTTTTGGAAATTGATACTTTTTTCAATTCACTTTTCAGAATCTCAAATAATAATTTTATAGCAATAGGTAATTAGATTTGCTAAGTAAAAAAATTCTTAGCAAACACCAACCCCCTCCCCCCCCCCCAAAAAAAAAAAAGAATTTCTCCAATTCTTTGTTTCCTGAACCGGCAAACCCCTTTCCCTCTCAACTCCGAGCCGGCCAAGCCACCAGCCACTGATGGCCGGACTCCGGTGTAGCCAAACCCGATCCCCAAAACACCCATCGGTTAACCACTACCCCAACCCCAGAAATCAAAGGTTCGAGCAAACCCAGCTCCTCTAAGTCTCTCAACCCCGCCGAAAACTGAAGCTGCCTTTCCCGTCGTCCGCCAGCGAAGCGCGGAATCCCTCCAATTTCGAAACCCGCAGCCCCCCGAGTCTCAGGTGTGTTGCTCCCTTCTTTGAATCTGCTGGTGATTATTGGTGATAATTTTCCATGTCAAACTCCAAAAAAAGCCATTTTTAAATTTCTGCACGGTTGATATGGAACAGAGTTATTTTCTTATGGCTTGTGGTTGCTTTGTGTGGGTTTGTTTGGGTCTTTACCAGCTGGAGTGCTGATAAATTGGAGCCAAAGTTGGAGACCCCTGTTTCAAGTGTAGCTAAAACTCAAGTGTTGCTGGAATATTGCAGTGTGAGCAAAGAAGAGTTTCATGCTTCAGATTCTTCTCTCATAGGAAGTGATCAGGTGTGTTGTTTATTGCTTCAGATATCAGAGCTTGGATTTTGAGTACTTTGATTTTGCTTCAAAATTCAGAGCTTGGATTCTTTTGATTTTTCTTTTAACTTGATAAATTCTGAAGTATTTGATTACATGGTTTCTTATTTTCTGAACTTCATGTACGAAGGAAATTCTGTAAACATGGATAAGTAAGGCTGCAAACATGGGAGTTTTTTGTGCCATTTATGAGGTAAAAACATGAGTGCGCCCCAATGCCCCCCCCCCCCCCCCCCCGGGGGGGGGGGGGGGGGGGGGGGGGGGGGGGGGGGGGGGGGGGGGG
>CAVNYN010202240.1:0-11071 GCA_963692815.1 Nyctanthes arbor-tristis
AATTCATCTCGAGTCCCGTTGATTTGGTTAAATTGTGATCCCACCCCCAAAAACTCAGCTCAATTGCCTACTCGCCGAGCTAACTTAGAGCACTTCCAAGTTCCAATGTGAGGGGGGAATTGCAAAAAGTGAAAATGAGGGTGGTGGTTTTGGGTTTTTTTTTTTTTTTCTCCCTGCATTAGAAGTACTCTTCTATAGACATAATAAGCTTGGTTTCCCCTTGAATGGATTTGCTGCTCGCCCAATTATTGCAACTGTCTTAGTTAAGCCCTTTTTTTTTTAAATGGGCTGAAGTTAAGCCTTTAATCAAGGCAAATATCAATTTCCAAATAGGGTAATTATATTGTAACTGTGAAAATTAATCATACACTGCATTTTAAATCCATTACATATATCTTATAATTTTAATTATAACACTATAATGATTTTGCAACTATAACATACTTCTTAAAAAATTAGAAAAAATAAAAAAAATAATGAAATTATTAATTGATTTCCCGAAATACTCTCTAAGTTTATTTTTTCCCCACCACATCCAATTCAAACGCAACTCATTCAGCTAATGAGACCTAATCCCATTTAGTTAGAGAGCTAACGTTGAGGCCCTGGGACGTAGAGGTCCCAGGTTAGATTTCTTCCAGGTGGGGATTTGTCTACATTTATATGTAGTTAGTAGTCTACTGTATAGAAATTTATATTGATGATTTATGTGGTCTGTGTTTCAGAAGAATATATTTATATGCACTTGTACTGCCATAATACAAATTATAATTGTACTTTAGAAAAAAATACGACCCATTCAATTCATTCACCATATCAATTTTTCAATTCAAGATCCTATAACAATATCCGTTACACAATTTATAATAATTTTATCTTTCGACTCTTCTATTGGTACATTATTCAATTTACAATTTCTATTAACCATTTTTTTTTTTTGATAGGTGGCACATCATATTAAGGTATGTGTATTACCTATCCCAATTTACCACAAATCATTTGTGTGTTTATTTTGAAGTGAATATAAACTCTAAAACTGATGGTTAAGTGAAGATTTCATACTTGTTGGAGAAAAGAAAAATGAGGGCAAAAATAAACAAAGGAAATAAGAATATTGCTATAATTTCAAATTTTAAAGAATTAAATCTAGCCATAAATGAAGAAAACGACATTGGGGAATAAGGTGAACCAAAAAGGAAATAAGAAAACAAGGATAAAAAAAATTAATGACTCTGGTGTAAATGGGAAAAAAAAAGAGAGAGAACAAACATGCCCAAAATACTAAACTAAGGTTATTAATGTAAGTTTACTTAAGGATTTTTAAGTAAATAAAAAAAATGTGGTGTAGAGAATAAAAAGTGTGGTGGGAATATAATTACCCTTACAAATATTTACTCCTCCTCGAGCTTGGGTATCAAGGTCTCTAAAATGCCCAACTTGCTAAGAAATGCATGAAATTGATCTCGTCTTAATGTCTTGGTCAAGATGTCGGCTAGGTGAAATTCACAAGAAACCATTTGAGGAACAAGAGAATTAGGTTGTAAAATCTTAAACGTAAAGTATAACAAAGTGTTAAAATGCAATTTTAATTTTCCCATATAAAGCAAATATAAACAGAGTTAACTTGACTTTGAACTTAAGTATTTCTTAGACAAGATTTAATAGATGTTTTTAGGATGTTGCATGTACATTTTAACGAGTATTTTCTATGATAAAAAAAATATAGTTTCATTAACAATTATAATTGTACAATTTTCAACCTTTTATACCATTTATGTTTGAGTAACTTCAGGTAAAACACTCCTATCCATATATGCATCTAAAGCAAATTATATTCGTATCAAATGGCATTAAGTACATAATATATTTCTCTTTGCCTAAGGTGAATTAAAATAAGAAAATGAATATCTAGAAGATACTGAATTTGAAATACCTTTTCTACTTTTCTGGGTGTGAAAATTGGTTGTTAACATACTTTTGATCCTTTTACTAGTCGTCGATGACGCTAGATGGTGTCAAGAAAAGCATACCAAAAAGGGTCAAGTTTGTATTGTTAATAAACTAAAAATTCCTTTTACCGAGCAAATGAATCAAAGGTTTGATTTTGGTTGTGGGCACTTGTGGTCCAAGTTCATCCGAACAAAACGCACACATAATTAGACTCGTTGACTTATGTTTATTCCCCTCTATAATAATACAAAGAGTACATGTGTTGTTTTTCTTCCCTATATAATGTGAGCGTGAGACAGATAAAAAGTGACTACGTATTCTTTTCATCTATTACTAGTACTCAAAGACAAAGTCCCCTCTTTATCAGTATTTCCATAATGTTTTCGATTGATAATCTTAATACACTCAGCATTTGAAGATGCCTTGAGTTTTGACAATTTTTCGGCTTCTAAATTGCATGCAGATTTTCTGAATAGAGACTTCAGATAAGACGTTGAAGCCTTAAGCTTCTGAACAGGTACAGATTGCTTAATCAGTCTCGTCTTTTTGTACCAAGAATCTTTTGGATACTGTTTATTGATGAAACTGCTTAATTCAAAAGACGATTCGATGAAATGCTCTTCCGGCTTCAGCTCATAATAACTCTGATGATTCTCCTCTTCAAATGTTGGTTTGGTGGGTTCAAATGTGGTGTCATTGGTGGCGGATTCAAGGAGGTTTCGAAACATTTGCAGCCGCAGGGAGCGGTAGGGAGGGAGAAGCTGGCCTTTATAGAGGAGTTCATCAGCGGAAGAAGTGGTGATTTCTTTATCATTGGGAATGGATGCCATTTGAAACTCAAAATCTCTGCTTTTTGGGGAAGAATTCGAGAAGCAGTAGAGGAAGTTTTCGGACGATAAGCTCAAATCTATGTCTATGTAGTCTTCTTCTCCATCTGCACAAGAACACGGTGAAAATTTTGTGGCCATTTTATGAAATAGTTCCTCTGTGAGACCTTGGATGATTATGGGGAAGCTGAGCTATGTAAAAGTTTGGGTGACTATCCAACTATATATATGAAGTTCTATTTCTTTGATTGGAAAGATCCTCTTACCTTTCTAAATAATGAAAGAAAAACATCGCGAATTAGGTTTTCATTACAAAAGATTATCTCATTACATCCAACTAAGTGAGACCCGTCTGCTGTTTAAATTGAATGATAAATATACATTTTTTTTTTTTGGGACTAAATAAAAAGCATTGCTCGAGAAAGTGTCCATTTGAGTCCAAAGACATCACTTTTTGGGATCAGAAAGTGAGAATTGAATAATGGTGTCACACTGCAAACATCCACCACTCTGCAACGAAAAACTTACAAATTCGAATTATCAAACTCATTCCTTGAAACTTGGTTTTGTTAACTTTCTTGATTCTCTTCTCAATGACACGTGTCTGTTTTTGAGGCTCAAAGTTTACATTTGTTTGACCCTTTCCTATGTTTATTATCAAAAGAGTTAATAAAAAGTATTGCAATTTATCACTTTTGTGTGACAAAGTTTCCCCCACAAAATATTTTCCAATACTTTCACGTTATTATCAGATGATGAAGCTTGTAATTCACTGTCGAGTTCATTTTGTTTATCAAATATGTGACGGTTTATAGTGTTGTTATCTGCTTTGATATTGTGTTAATTTAACAAAAAGGTATGCTGTAAAAACTTTCTTTGATCACTAGTTTGAGCCGTGCGTCGCACGGAGTGGGTTCATCTGTGTGCGTAACAAAAATATCACTTCATTAAAAGGAAAAATAAAAATCAAAGGTCCAAATGACAAAAAAACAAGAGTCTAAGATTTGAATATGCCTGAAAAATATAACATACGAGTATATGGATCGGAGGGAGAGAAAAAGGTACATATGAATTTTTTTGGTTTATTAATAAATATCTTCAACATAGTGAGAAAAAAATTAGATGAAAATGTGGTGTCAAATAAAATAAGATGAAAATGTAAAGAAAATAATATATATTAGTCATAACAAAAGTTCGGGACCTGCATGTGAGAAAATACTCAAAATTCATAACATGAAAATGAAACAAATTAAAGTTGATGTGTAGACTAAAGCAAATTACTAAATCAGCAACACAACATAAAACTAAAGAACAATCATGTGCGACCACGCTGCAAACGTTGTTTTTTTTTTTTTTTTTTTCTGGTTTCTCCCATATCTTGACACAAATCAGTTTTCCGTGGTCATCTCTAACTTGTTCATGAGTCATGACATAGTCATTCTTTCTTTCCCAATAAAATGTTTGGGGTCTTTGGAGCTATCCGTACATATATATTTTTGTTTAGTGTTGAAGCCAATATTTACCTTTCCTTATTGACCAAATAGTCCCTTGAAATTAGCAAATGCTTCCTAGTCAATTCCAAACTTGATAATGTCAAAATCTGAGTCTCCTCCAAATATCTTCTTGACAATTACATCCAAACAAGCGTATCGTTTGAACTTCAATCATAGTTGTTTGCCAAGATTGGGAAGTGGTCTGTGACGACAAATTATGCAAAAAAAGTAAATGCAAAATAGCATTATAAGCCTACTGAAGAAGCAAAAACTAACTTGATGCAAACTAACATTATAAGCCTACTGAATCGGCTATAGATCCTTGAAATAGGAGGTTATCTTCCATTCATATATAATCACATATTTTAAGCAGCAGAGCTATTGTCATTAATCCAAAATAGTTAGAGACATTGTTGAATTGTGCATCACAAGACTTGACATCATGTCCAAGACTTCCCATATATACATAAAGGGTAACCAAATCTAGATGAGGATCAACTTGAGCAATAAGTAACTACATTCAAAAGCATATGATTAAAAAGTAAGAATCTAACTTACTACTCTATCTGCACATTCAAGAAAATGAAATAGTAGGAAATTAGTCTTTATTGCCCCATGGCACATAAGCCCCATATGGAGTTTTAAGGAAAAAGATAACAGTATAGTGCTGAAATCTAGGTGGAGAATCCATTAGCATCTCTTATATTTTCTTATAAGTATCAGTTGTTGCTAAAGTTCGAAATACTCATCCAAGAATCCATATTTTAGAAAAGAGGAAAGTTGCAATAAATATTTGTAAGACGTAAATCAAGGTATGCACAAAATGACCAATAAATCTAATTTCTAACAGCCAATATAATTTTAAAGTTTACGAGAATCATGGTCAGTAATTCTATGAAATTAAACAAGGAATTAATTATTGCAGAAAATATCTATCCATCTTCAGTATCAACAAGGCTTCACAAAAGGTATTTATGGATACACACACACACACACACATATATATACACATAAAGTCAACCAAGCAATTGAGTGGAAAGGCATTAAAGAAATCGAAGAAACAATCACCCATATACTTTTAAGACCCTTTAGTGATACAATTTTAGGAGAATGCATTCAAGGAAACAAAATTTAGAATTGTCTAACTTCAGCAACACATTCGAAATATAAAAAAATTGAAGGGAATTAAAAACAGTAAAAGCTGGAATCCTCCTTTTTCACTCTTTCAACCAAAACGGAAAAGAAAAACCTGTTCGAACAATTTCGAACAGCTTTCCAATAAAATTTTAGAAATCAGTAGGGAAAAAGAGGGACTACAAGATGTTGTCTTTTGGTTCATTTATTAGTATGTACCATCAGTGGAAATTAAAATAGCATGAACCAGCATTTTGATTTCTAAAGTATAACACAAAATCCTTAGTCTAAGAACTCTTTGAAGGGGAAAAAAATCAAAAGCAGTACCCAAATATAATTGGTCAAAAAACTCAATCATGAAATACCCATTAAGAAAAAGAAAGCTACAAAGTGATTCAACAAATGGGAGAATCTGGAAAGAAAAGCAGGAGTTCTGATACAGTTAGCAATGGGCGTATAATAGGAAAACCGAGTTCTTGTACATACCGAATAAGAAGCGCCGACTGTCTTTATGATGGGCATTAGATTACAGACGCCGCATAAGAGGAAAATAACTGTTTCCTTTGTACATATTAAAACTTAGGCATATCACAAAGGCAGTAGACTGAAATTGCAAAGATAGAGCAAATCAGAGAGGATATCCGACGCATGGGTTTTTAGGCGGAATAGTTCATAGAGAGAGGATCCCGTGAGGCTTGAGGACAGAGCACGGCGCTGCGGCGAAAACTTAGGGCAGAAAAATAAGACCCTTGTGTTTAGAGGGGGAGAGAGAGAGAGAGAGTCTGAGAGAGAGAGAGTAAAAACGACATCGTTTGATGCGTACTGTAAGAAAAAAAGTAAAACGCATCGCCAAAACGATATCGTTTTGGGCGACGATTTTGACCAATTCAATTCAATTTTGACCCATTGCCACTTATTATGTGTTAGGATTATCTCCACTATATAATAAAAAGTATTGCTATTTAACATTATTAGTGTTTGACACCATATTAATGTGACATTGAATAATAAGTCAAATCAAGTGAGTCTTTTATTCATGTATTTAATTTCACTTATCATTCAATATTACATTAATTGTCATATGACTGGTGCTAAGTACTACTAGTACTACATAGCATTATTATATAATAAATGTGGCCATTGAGCTCCATCGTCTTCCCCCTATTTTGTCCATTTTCTGTTCCTTTTTTTTTTACAAATTTCTTTTCTTTTCTATTTTTCTTTTTTTTTTACCAAATTCCTTTTAATTTTCATCTTTCAATACACAATAGTCTTTCAATACACAATGTAAAATTGTAAGCGCTATAGTTGTCCATGTTTTCTATCGTTTTATGCTCTTTTTTTCTCTCCTTTTTGGCGTTTGGTGATCTTTTTTTAACCTTTTTTTCCGAATTTCTTTTAACTTTCTCGCTCTTTTTTCTTACAAAATTCTTTTTTTTTTCTTTTCTTTTTTTTTTTTACCAAATTCCTTTTAACTTTCAATACATAATAATCTTTCAATACACAATAGTCTTTCAACACACAATGTGAACTTGTGGGCACTATCGTCGTCCATGTTTTCTATCGTTTTATGCTCTCTTTTTTCTCTCCTTTTTGGCGTTTGGTGATATTTTTTTAACCATTTTTTCTGAATTTCTTTTAACTTTCTCGCTCTCTTTTTTTTTTTTTTTTTTACAAATTCCTTTTTTTTAACCAAATTCCTTTTAACTTTCTTCTTTTAATATACAATGATATTTCAATACACAATATAAACTTGTGGGCGTCATCGTCGTTCATGTTTTTTGCCGTTTTATGCTCTTTTTCCCCCTTTTTGGCGTTTGGTGGTCTTTTTTTCTGAATTTCTTTCAACTTTCTCCTTCTATCTATCTATAATTTATACTATTATATAAGAGTGAATGTATGATACTTCTATGACACTATTATATAAAAAAAGAATTTTTTTTTACCCTTTGGCCTCTCTTCTTTTTCTATCCTGTAGGAGATTCAAATGTCAACGAGACACTATTCCTCTTCAAGTTTGAGCTAAAGAAGGTTGCGCTATTCATCCGTGAAGCATTGCAGAAACGGTATTTTCTGCATGTCACATTTGAATTCACTTTGTTAGTTGTTTGAAGCAATATTTAATTTTTTTTTTTACAAATATATTCACTTCCACGTTTTTTGTCTTGTTGTGCTCCTTTTTTTTTCTTTTTTCCAAATTCTTCCACGAAATATTTTTTTTTAACTAATTAGCTCATAAATATATCAATTGAGGACTAGTATAGATATACTACGGAAACAAAAAGATTTACTATAAACTAAATCAAGAAGTATTTATGGAAATACGTATACAAACATGTCTAAACACAAAAAAATATTAAAAAATTGCTGCTGAAAATATAAGAAAATAAATTAAATATTTTCTTAAAGATTACAACATATGACAGCGTAGTAACCGTTCTGATTTTTAAGTGAGTAATATATTATAGATAACATTTTGGAATTGCGGATTTTCATTGTAATTCGATTCCTATAAAATTCACTTTAAATTTATTTCATTAGTTATTTGAAGTAATATTTAATTTTTTGTTTACAAATATATTTCGGGTTAACTTTACGACACGCTCAACGCACGTGCCGTAACTAGTATAGTAAAAAGAGTATTAGAGTTTCTTTCCACATACAAAAATCATAACAACACAAGCATAACATAAAAAAATTGGATCACATTTTTCATTCTATTATCACCGTATACCCACCAACTCTGAAATGGAAAAATATATAGATTGACTCATTTGCTCTTTATGCAACTAACCACGTGCCCTACATATTACTTGACTAATGTGTAATTTAGTAGTCAGACGTGTCACATTAGTTACTTAGTATAAATGTTAATGGTTAATTGTAGAATAAGACTAATCATCGACCAAAGTTTTCCCATACAACTCAATATATTATTAATAAATCACATACATAAATCAATTTCTTTCATCCCAATTTTCGGTTAGATTTTTCTCTAATAAGACTATACTCATTCATAACCCGTTTCTTCGCCGAGGGGCAAAAAGAATAAATCATAACCCGTTTTGCCAGTCCAGCCCATCAAGTAGGCCCAATAAAAACACCCGATGCCCATCTTGCCCGCCACGTGCTCATTGAAGCAAGCTCTAATTCGACCCGGTTTAACAGCTGGGTCGGAGCGAGAAATAATATTGTTTTCTTTTCCAATTTATATATTGATTGAATTATCAACTAATTAATTAAATAAACTCTCGAAGTCCCAAATAGAACCAAAAATAGAATCACTCGTTCCCCGTACGTACACGGTACACCCTGTACGAGAGAGAGTTCCATTTTTATTTGCATTTCATTTCAGTTTCATTTCATTTCATCCGGCATCTGTTTGCAATCTCCCTTTTGTGTATTCGTGTACATTGGCTTAAATTATTTATATTATATTATTATATTATTACATACATATATATTATATATTATTATTGAAATTCATAATTATTTCTTATAATTCCGAGAGAGAGAACAAGAAATGGGAACGAGTCTCATAAATGGAAAATGATGGAAAAAATTAATTGAGTTTTTTTTTTCCTTCACAAGTCTCTTGAATCCAGATCTCTCTGCTTCCTCTGATTAATCTCTTTTATTTTTGTATTTTTTCTCAAAATTAAAATCGACAACTGATTCAGAGATCTGAAAGCTAGAAGAAAAGTGGATTTGTATTTTTTTTGGGGAAATATTGTAAAAGGTAATTGTGAAAATGCCGGGGCATGGGGATTTGGAGAGGCAGATAGAGCAATTGATGGAGTGCAAGCCACTCTCCGAAGCGGAGGTGAAGATTCTGTGCGATCAAGCAAGGGCGATTCTGGTGGAGGAGTGGAATGTTCAGCCGGTGAAATGTCCGGTTACTGTGTGCGGCGATATCCATGGCCAGTTCTACGATCTGATCGAGCTCTTTCGGATAGGCGGCAACGCTCCTGATACGAATTACCTTTTTATGGGAGACTATGTCGGTGAGTTTCCCAGGATTTTTAGGTATTGTTGGGGGACGATGTTTTATATCTATATGTTAGAAACTTTCAGATTCGTTTTAATGAATTGGATTTGTCATGAGTCGTCGTTGTGAAGTGATTGCTATTCGGACGAGATTCTACTTAGTTACTGGAAGCAGGAAGTATTTGTGCTTTGCACTTCCAGTTGTTATAACAGAAAGTGGAGTTATGATCTTTGTGCTGGATATTGCATTGTGTTGTGTACTCATGTTTTATCTATAGATCTGTTATTTGAATTTTAGTAAAATTATCACGGGATTTTATTTCGGAGCTAAATATTTAGTTAGTTGCATTTGAGATTAGTAATTGAGTTTTCTGCTTTTGGCGGAATTTATTATTTTTTAGTAGTAGTAGTTATCTACTAGACTGTAGCTCCAAACTTGATTACTTTGATTTGTTATAAAATGGTGCTGCTGGTGAAATGCTGAGTTGTCTTATGTATTTTGAGTCAGTTGTAATAAGGCCATGGATAACTGGGGAAAGTTGACATGTGGTCGAGGAATTGTGGGTACCCGAAAATTTGACGAATATAATACTGTTTGCGGCTTGCTTTTGCCTGCGTAACGTTTTGACCGAACTGCAGCTCACATTATCATGATGCCGACGAAATAGACTTGAAAGTTGAAACGTGTTCAATTTTGTCGGTTTTAGGGAAAATGCTGTCACCGTTGTCTGTGAATGTCCTTTTTATGGAGCCAAGACAAATATTACTCAATGCTTCTAGCAACTCGTCTTTGTGATAGTTTAATTATAATAGTCGTTCTACGCCCCAAGAAAATCCAATTACTTACATCAACAAGCTCATCCTTGTTTTCTTTAAAATCCCAGTCAGTTTAAGGAGTCTGTGTCATTTGATAAATATCTAATCCTTCTTCATTGCTTCTTGTAATGTTGAAATTTATGAAGTTAAAGGCGCAAGATGTTGTTGGTTAATTATTCTCTTACCATAGATAGTACTGTGACATACCATTATCCAATACTCGCAAAATGCAGATCGTGGCTACTACTCAGTGGAGACTGTCACGCTTCTTGTTGCACTGAAAGTTCGTTACAGAGACAGAATCACAATCCTTAGAGGAAATCATGAAAGCAGGCAAATCACTCAAGTGTAAGACCTTTACTTTATCAGGTGTTCTAATTTATATAACTATTTTTGGGCATATATTTACTTTCACAAATATTGCCAGACCAAGTAATTTTATAGTTGCGTCCAATGCATAAAGAATATATATTTTGCACAGGGTTGATGGAAATAACGTATATTAGTATTGAAATGTAAATCCATACTTCAGTCTGTTGGGTATTTGGACATATGTTTACATCATTTTGTAGATTCTGAAAAGGTTCTATATGACTGTATGTTTCTTATGATATGCTATCTTTGACCTTTTAATACACTTTACAACCTGCTTTAAGTGGTGAACAGGGATTCTCCATTGACATCTGTGTATTTGTCATTGTGTTTTATTTTTTTTTGTTTTCTATAATTAAGTAATTAACCAACCATGAAATTTTTTTGTACTTGCATCTTGACGCTT
This sequence comes from Nyctanthes arbor-tristis, assembly GCA_963692815.1. NCBI lineage: Eukaryota > Viridiplantae > Streptophyta > Magnoliopsida > Lamiales > Oleaceae > Nyctanthes > Nyctanthes arbor-tristis. The sequence goes on from CAVNYN010202240.1 coordinate 10,986, forward strand.
TTCTAGAATGTAAAAGTCTACCTGTCTTCCAGTGTCATGAAACTCGGTGATATAATTTAAATATTTGTTTTTTTTGTTTTTTTATT
>CAVNYN010202242.1:0-17556 GCA_963692815.1 Nyctanthes arbor-tristis
AATGATAAAAGATGTGTTTATAAATTGGCCTAAATTATTATATTACTATCTCAAAAAAACGTTAAAAAGAAAAATGAAAGATAAAATAACTTGGTGCTAAATATTTTAGTTTAATCATTTGAGAAAAATTAGGGAATTACAAATGCATCATAACAATATTAGCTTTTATTAATTTCCTCTCATATTTAGCATGCAATTAGCCCACTTAATAATTAAATAAACAGTGCCACAGACAACGAATTTTAGGATTCCACAATATACCGAAATAAGAGGAAAAAACTTTATTAAGATATTATATAATCAAGTCATACAATATGGTGTCATATCGAGACTAATTTTTTGACACAAGCCGATATCGTCAAGTTGATCAATATATTAGAGATTATTTATTTTGAAAGTACAGTGAAATATATATTGAATTTTTTTCATTTTTAAATATTCGTTACTTGATGGTTTATTTTATTTTTATTTATCATTTTTAAAAATTTTTTCTGTGCAACGCACGGGTGCAGTACTAGTTGTTATTAAATAAAAACATGTATAAGATTAACATTTAATTTAGAGCTTAAATGAGCATTATAAATATACTATTATTTATGGTCAATATAAAATAAAAGGATATACATGTACGATGATGCTTACACATATATAATAATATATTTCATATTATTATTTATAAAATATATTTATAAAACGTAGATTATAATTATTATGGTTATTTTTATTAATATTATTATTAAATAAAAGAATATATAAGTAAGATAGTGGTTTTTGTGAGAAAACTTGCTTATAGTTACTATTCTACTTTAATATATATATATATATATATTATAAGATAAGATATGATACGATAAGATAAGATTATTATATTATATTCATATCATATTATTATTTTTTTATTTATAATATATGAGCATAAAAATTAGTAAGTGTATTTACAAGAGAAAAAAATATTTTTCCTAGGATCTCCTCGCCCGTCCCTCTTCCGCAGACTATTCGATTTGCTTTCTGACTGAGGCTGGAACATCACAAGACATACAAGAGAAAAAAATTAGAAGAATAACTGGGCCCGTTCGGAAGAGTAAAACCAGACCAAGCGAGCGCTGAGCTATATATTCTGCCCTTTCCATTCGGTTGCTCATTTCCTGATTACTAGTGTACATCGTGTGTTGCACGATTACTGGAACAATGTTGATGGTGGTTTTGTTAAGTGCAGCAGATTAGTTTGATAACGCATAAAGATGCAATAAAACAGAATATACAAAATATTAGTTAAGCAGTTAAGCCTGGGTCAGTACACTTGTTAGTACATGCTAAGTTTAGATGCCCTAGTCACACATCCACTGTGCCACAAAGATAACAAGGAACAAAAGTTGAGATATCTTCAACAAAAGAGGCACCTTGTACAAGAAGACCCATGTCTTTATAGTGCTGAAAGTTTGGTGCACTCAATTGTGCATTTTAGCAACGGTGTAGCTAGATGCAGTGTTGGGTTCATCTACAGCCTCTACATCGGTTGTGCTTGCTAGTTTCTATTTTTTGGAGTTTTGATCTTCATCTTCAAAACACAATTGCTTTAGGGTACCTGACAGTGTGTAAGGTACGATCTTATCTTTTCCTTTGAGAAGCATTGGATGTGGAGTTGATTCTATGTCTTTAGCATCGTTGTCAATGATGTAAATGACATCAAATCTCGGTTGGTTTGATTTCAGATCAGGGTTTCCAAGTTTCAAGTAGATGACATGCTCCTCGTCTTTGTATTTATTAAAGTCACCCATATTTGCAACAGCCTTTTGCTGAATGTTAAAAAACGAAATAGAAAATGATTGTTAGTTGGTGTAAATAATAAATAATGTAACACATACCATTATATTATCTTTCATCAATTTTTCAGCTGACAGATATAGAAAATTTTCAGCAACCTGACCCATTAAAGATGCAGTGATAGTACCAGTTTTGTCTTCAACTGTGCATTACATTTTCCCCTGTGAAATAAATTGGTATGAAAGTGATATTCAATTTCATATATATGAAGTTACATGTTATCTACACTTTCTTTATGTGAATATATGTATAAGTTTTTACCTTGGGATTGCTCTTGCATGATCGTACTTGCAATAGTTGCAAAGATGAACTTCATTAAATTCAGCATAGGATATCCCACTACAGGTATCACATGCCATGTACCAAAGAGGTTGAGTTGCATTTTTGAGCTGAAGCTTGCCTTTTATCCAAAACGTCTGATGCTGGAATCCAAAAATGTGATAAATACCAGTTAGTAATTAACCACATGAGGCTACCTATAGTTAGGTTTGACATTCAACGTACCATTTTTGAGTACTCTTGGAAGTCTTTTATGCAAATGATCTTGTTCGCTAGAGGTGGCAGAAGTGTAGATGTTTTAGGTAAATCATAGGATTTTTGAGTGATGATGTCTGAGAGTATTTCCTTGTTTCTATAATCCTTCCAAGTGTAGACAAAGAAGTTTTGAAAGTTAGAATTGAGAAAAGATTGTGAAATTGTGGGATGTATAGCAAAATAAAATAAATAGACTTACCATTCTCTAAGTTTTTCAAGCTTCTCAAGCTTTGGATTGATTAAAATTGAACTGTTATATTTTGTTGATAGTGACAATCCTGTTATATACATGGAATTGTTATCTATAGTAGAATTTAATTGCTATAGTAAGTGAAGAGAGTTTTTAATTGTAATTTTTGTTTACCATGGTATGAAGTAACTTTCAAATTGGCAACTAATTGCTATAGTAAGAGAAAAGAGTTTTCAATTGTAATTTTTGTTTACCATGGTATGAAGTAACTTTCAAATGGTTGCCAACTATGATCGGTTTTTTCATGAGGCAGTCAGCAATCTCAGCACCTTCTTGATTGACAAAGTTGTCCCAAATAGTAAAGATAATTGCTTGTAATCTGTACAATTGAAAAAGTGGAAATATGATATTAGATAATGAAACTAAAATAGTAAACAAATTTGATAGAAAATTGTATTTATGTATAGATATATACCTTTCATTCATAAGGACAATATCTTGAACGATGGGGTCAGTAACTTTGGTGGATGGCACAGTTCTCTTCGGACGAACATCAATTGTAATAGCTGCAAATGCTGTCATGTAGAAATGAAAATGATAATCAGCAGTTATATAATTTCTTATATTTAGTATGCAAACATATGAATTTGAAAGCTAGTCAATGAAGTTATTTATACAAAGACTGAGAATTACCTATCTCCACATCACTATCTACGTATTGTTGAACATCATCAAATGGTGTAAAGTGAAATGATGACTCAACAACATAACTGTAATCCTCACTTGCTTCTTGTATTCTAGTGTAGCCATTGAGTAACCACTAGGAATCACCACATGTTTCTCTGTATCGTTCTTCTGTTTTCTTCACATAAGCATTTGAGATGTTGTATGTTTTGAGAGGTATCAAAGTATCTTCAAGTGCTTTGATATTTGGATCAAATATCGTTGCGAGGACTTTGTTTTCCTATCATATTTATTAGTAAAGAAAGATCAAAATTCATTTCATTTGACGAAAAAATTCTCTATGTAATTAATTAAATATGTATGAGAAAGCAATTATTCTTCAATATGTTTACCTCAATATCCTTTAACCATACATGTTGATACATTCTTTTTCCATCTTGTGAGCGGCATTGAGTTGTTTTTTCCACCACTACCACTTTGCATATCCAACCAATATCTTGTGGCTTAATTTGAGAAATAAGTTTGAAATTTTTTGTCTTAGTTCCTACAAAAGAATATAGAACAGAGAATTAGTTTATGCATTATAAAAAGAAAAAGACAATAGTTTGAGAAATGAAATCTATAATATAAAAATCACAGTTTCTCAAGATTTAATAGTGTAGAAATTATGTACTTGTCATGAGTTTCATATACTTTGACCTGTGGAGTAAAAGGAGGTTTTCATATTTTGAGTGCAGAATTTAAGCTAATTTATGTATGCATGCAAGAAAAAACATTATATATGCAAAGTTGAAGTCATTGGTTTGATGTAATTTAATTTGTAGCACGCATGAGAAGAACTTATGTAGTTAAAGTAGATTTTTATATATATTTCTAATATTGAATTTAAGCTAACTTATATATGAATGAATTGTAAAATAGGGGGAATTTCTCTAAGGAAGAAGTAACAAATATTGAGAATGAGTGAAGAAATTACTTGTTTGAAGAAATTAGGGAGTGAAGAAGAAATGGAGAATTCTATAGAAAAAAGTGAAGTAGGAGTGGAGAGGTTACCTTTTTCATGCAATTGCAGTGGTAGACTCGTCATGGTTCCTGCATAAGAATATAAAATAGAGAATTAGCTCATGCATTATAAAAAGAAAAAGGCTACATACAAATCACAGTTTCTCAAGATTTAATAGTATAGCAACTATGTACTTGTCATGCGTTTGACATACTTTGACCTGTGGAGTAAAAGCAAGTTTTCATATTTTTAGTGCTGAATTTAAGCTAATTTATGTATGCATGCAAGAAAAAAATTTATATATGCAAAGTTCAAGTCACTGGTTTGATGTAATTTAATTTGTAGCATGCATGAGAAGAACTTATTCAGTTAAAGTAAATTTTTATATATATTTCTAATATTGAATTTAAACTAACTTATATATGTATGAATTGTAAAGCAGAGGTAATTTCCCTAGGGAAGATGTAACAAAGATGAAGAACAAGTGAAGAAATTACTTGCTAGAAGTAAGTAGGTTAATTAAGTAATAAATAAATTGAAATTTTGGTTTTATGATGCAGATTATTGATCTAGTTTGTTTGAAAAAAAAGAGTTTATACAAAAAAAGTGGAGGAATGGAGAAATCTTGCAAAAAAAAAAAAACAGTTTTATGTACAAAAAGTGAACAAGAAATGGAGAAATCTTGCTAAAGAAAACAGTTTATGTAGAAAAAGTGAAGAAGAAAGGAAGAATTCTGTAAGAAAGTAAAGTAGGAGTGGAGAGATTACGTTTTTCTTGCAGCTGCAGTGGTAGGCTTGAAGCAAATACTTGAAAGTGAAGTAAAAATGGAAAATTATGTAGAAGAAGTGAAGTAGGAGGGGAGAGATTACCTTTTTCTTCCAGCTGTAGACTTCAAGAAAATACTTGAATCAGGCAAATATGAGCCTTTATATAGCAACAAATGACCAGTTGAGGGCTGAAATAATGATGCTGCATGTATGGTAAGAAAGTGGCAGACATACTAATTTTTTTTTTTTTATTTTTAGTTTTGCAAGACACATAAGGAAAATGGAAGAATGGAATGGGGAGAAAAATAATAATAAGCAATTAATCAATTTTAAAAAATGGTGAGAATTTTCAGATTGATTTAATTGTAGGTTATTATATTTTTCTCCATATTTTGAAATGTACGGTTGAATATGTAGTGTTTGTGAATTTTTGAAAATTGCACTATTGAAAATAGTAATAAAAATATTCAAAGATTAATATTTTATAAACTATAATGAGCAATTAATCAATTTTAGAAAGTAGTGAGAAATTTGAGAATGATATAATTATATGTTATTATATTTTTCTCTATATGTTGAAATGTACTGCTGAATTTGTAGTATTTGTGAATTTTAGAAAATTGCACTACTGAAAATAATAATAAAAATATTCTAAGATTGACATTTTGTAAACTATAGTTTTGTTAACATAGAATCATGGAAAAAATTGTAGATATAAAACTAAAAAGTTAGTTATAAGTTCGTTGCATGTCATCGGTAATTATTTACTAACGCAAAAATAATATTAGCGTTTTGTTTATAATAATGACAAAACCGACCACTTTGCAAATAAACCCATTCATATGAAAAAGAATTTTTTATATGCTGTGATCAAAAGTTAATTTTAGTGAATTTAAAAAAAACAAAATGATTGTGTTTTAAGTATTTGTGTTGCTTGTGGACAAAATAAACGCGTTAAATACAAATTAAGAAACGAAGGGAAACTATCCCTTTACAAAATATGGCCAGTAAATTCTAAAGCCATTTGTTTATCAAGAAGAAATTATCGACAAAATTATTGATTGTGTTTTCATTATTATAAATTTACATTTTAAGAAAAAAATTTATAAAGAATGTTGTACTATATAATTGTTTTTTATAGAAAAACTTATCTATCTTTTATTTGAAATGTAATATGCATTTTTTAAGCAAGTGAAATGCAATTTATTGTTTGCTGAATTGTAATTTATGTTTTGAAAAGGTTAGAAGGGTATGTTTGATTGTGAGTATCGTATCATACCTTATGATGTTTATAGAACTGTGTTTACATATCCATATATGATAAATTGTTGACTGGCTTGCATTGCATGAGGAAGAAACTAAATAATTAGTTGGCTGTAAATAAAAAAGACGAAAAGAAATAGCAAATATTGATATAGACAGAAAATTGGCAATTTGAAAATCATCTCACCTTTGTGTGATCATTTGGATTAATTTCATTTACAAACTGTGGCATCATCTAATTTTTTTTGGAGGGGGCCCATGGAGGAAGTGAAATGTATAATGATTTTTCTCATTAACGGACTAAAGCTGAATTTCAAATTCTTATTTGTTGTTTCCTGCCAAAACAAATAGTATATTTCACATATGCATTCACTTAGAAGGTATTAGATGTTGAAAATATATTGAGTATTGAAGTAACTAAAACTACAAAACTTAAGAACTCTGTAGGATAAATAAAGATAAGAGCAAAATACAATTCATGAGAAGCATGATTTTGTGGTTCACCACTACGAATGAAAAATTAGTAAGAGTACAATCACGTATACATTAAGAAGAGTCACTATAAACTTTTTCTTAAGAGGATAAATGTTTGTATATTTGTAAAGACCTATTAAGGTTTTTGAGTAAAATTTTGGAAAAATTGTTGCTTATTTTAGAAATATGTCTAGCTAGTTTTATGAGATGGTTCTTGATCACATCGACAAGTCTAATAAGAAGTGAACATCAATGACACAATAGTGTACAAAATACATACATTACCTTGATTCTGATTGTGAGACATGTTTTTAGACTCAGACAGCTCTTCTATTAGACTCTTTGTGAACACACAAATGCTTCGTAAAATAATCAAACTTCATTTGATTGACACGTCCACAACACTGCACCCCATTTATCAAATCAAATTCTTTTATAGAAAATATAGACAAAAAAAAAATTTGAAATGTACCTTTGATAGTGAGGTTGCAATCATACCACCGGACTTTGCATCTTCATATGTTGGAAGGTTGCTCACAAACTTGCATTCAATAAAGAATAAATTAAATGATTAGTGTGTAAAACGAAGTGACCTAATTGCTCAAATTACAGGGAATAAATTAAGAGACCATTTATGCACATAAAGCATGCCCAAGCAATCACATTTGTAGAACTGATTTTACATATCCACATCTGGTAAATTGCTGACTGGTTTGCATTGCACAAGGAACAAACTAAATAATTAGTTGGTCGTAAATAAAATATATGAAACGAAATAGCAAATATGGATACAGAGAGAAAGTTGGCAATTTGAAAATTTTCCCACCTTTGTGTGATCATTTGCACTAATCATTCTCTTTTTCTTTTTTTTTCTTTGGTGGGTAAATGAGAAAGTGTATAACCATTGTTCTCATTAATGTGCTAAAACTCAATTTCAAATTCTTGTTTGTTGTCTCCTGCCGAAACAAAAAGTATATTTCATATATCCAATCACTTGGAAGGTATTAGATATTGAAAACATATTCAATGTTGAAATAACTAAAACTACGAAGCTTAAGAAGTTTGTAGGGCAAATAAAGACAAAAGAGCAAAATACAATTTACAACAGACATGATTTTATCGTTCACTACTACGAAAGAAAAATTAGTAAGTGTTGACATTCACATATATTAAAAAGAGTCACATATATATTTGTAAAGATCTATAAGGTTTTTGAGGTAAGATTTTGGAGAAATTGTTGCTAATTTTAAAAATACGTCAAGCTAGTTTTATTGAGATGGTTCTTCTTCATCATATAGACAAATCTAATAAGAAGTGAACATTAATGATAGAAGAGTGTACAAGATACCTACATTAACCTTATCCCGATCATGAGAGATCAGACTTAGAAATGTCCTCTACAGATTATTTGTAAATACATGAATACTTTGTAAAATAGTCAAACTTAAGTCTACGAAAGTTATCACACTACTCTATTTAGTTGACACGTCCACAACACTACAGTCCATTTATCAAATGAAACTATTTTATAGAAAATATATTCCGATCTCTTTGAAGTGTACCTTTGATGGTGAGGGTAGAATCATACCACTCATTTCGCATCTTGATATGTTGGAAGTTTGCACACTGACTTGCATTGTATAGAGAATAAATTAAACGATTAGTGTGTTATACATGAAAATGATTAAATGAAATTTTTTATATGTTCTCACCTTTGTGTGATCATTTAGATTAATTGTTTTTCCAACCTGTAGGATCAATTTTTTCCCTTTTTTTTTTGGTTGGGGGTGTGGACTGTAAAAATGTATAATCATTATTCTCAGTAATGGACTGAACCTCAATTTCAAATTCTTGTTTGTTGTCCCTTGCGAAAAGAAAAAGCATATTTGATATATGCATTCACTAATTTTAAAAATATGTCCACCTAGCTTTATTGACATGGTTCTTTCTTCATCACATAGACAAGTCTAATAAGAAGTGAACATCAATGCCAGATGACTGTACAAAATACCTACATTAACCTGATCTCGATTGTCAAACATATTTTTAGACGTAGAAACCTCTTCTAAGATTCTTTGTGAACACATGAATGTTTTGTAAAATAGCCAAACTTAAGTCTAGGAAAGTTATCTCACAACTCCATTCAATTAACACATCCACAACACTACAATCCATTTATCAAGGAAAACTCTTTTATGAAAAAATATACAAAAGAAGTTTGAAGTGTACCTTTGATTGTGAGGTAGGAATCATACCACTGGATTTCACATCTTGATATGTTGGATGGTTGCTCACTGACCTACATTGCATAGAAAATAAATTAAATAATTAGTGTGTTACACATGAATATCATGAAATGAAATTATTCTCTTGAAATCAACAGCAAACAAATGAAATTAAACAAATGAAATTTTTTACGGTTATAAAAGAAGGCTATAAGTTTTGAGAGAAGAATTCTTACATTTTGATATGTTCACCCATTGATAAGAAAGTTTATCATTGGAGAAAAAATTATGCTGAATTTACTGCAGTTAAAATCTCCTTATATACAATATTCTTTGTGCAATTAGAGTGTATTTTTTTAGTCTCAGTTGGTTTGACAAGGACCTTTATACATTTGCTTGTTCTTGCTCTAGATAATGCAACATAAAGATGCCCATGTGTAAATACAGGTTCAGGTAAATACAATCCAACAAAATCAAGAGTTTGACCTTGAGCTTTATTTATACTCATAGCAAAGCATACACGAACAGGAAATTGAGTTCTTTTAAATTTAAACGGGCTTGTATCATTATCAAGATGGACAAATGGTATGCGCGGCAAAAAAACTCTATTCCCTTTATATTCTCCAACAGCAATTTCAGCATCAATTACATTACGATCAAATCCTTTACATATCAATCTACTTCCATTGCACAAACCTTCGGATGGATTTATGTTCCGTAATAATATGATAGGACAATTTTGCTTTAAAACTAATTCATGTGGTGGAATACCATTAGGAGTTAAAGTATTTAAAAAGTCTTCGTCAAAACATTGTTCATTGATATCTATTGTTTCATCAAAACTAAAATATGTATAAGGTTATCCAGGAAATTGCTCTAGTAATTTATTGTTTATAAAATCTACATTTTCATTCTTTGGACTTAATATCACTTTGTTTATCATACTCTCTATATTTTCTGTGTATTTATCAATGTCAGGAAATACAGCATTTATCAACTTTTTTATAGAATCAGACTCATCATTATCATAAGAAATAATCATTTCATCTGGTAGTTTAACCATATTACAAGAATGTAAAGGCTCAGTTCCATCTCCAATTCGTAACAATAATTGAGAAAAATGTAAATCTAATTGAGCCCTCATATTTTGACTTAACTTTATTTTTGTAACATTTGGCCATAAATATGAATTAACAAATGTTGCATCAATTATATTTTCTTTTAAGTCTATAGGAACTACATGTAACACTTGTCAAAAATCACCTCCTAATACTACGGCTTTTCCACCAAATGGCAATTTCGTGTCAGTAACATCTTGCAGCATCCTATCTAAAGATTCAATAACTAATTTGTTTAACATTGGAGCCTCATCCCATATAATTAATCTCGTAATTCGAAATAATTCAGCTAAGGAAGATTGTTTGCTAATTGAACAAGTCGAGTCAATACTTACTCAAAGATGAATTTTTAATCTTGAATGAGCAGTTCTCCCGCCAGAAAGCAAACCAGCTGCAACACCAGAAGATGCTATAGCCAAAGTAATTATCCCTTTTACTCTCACATTTGCAAGTAATGCACGATATAAAAAGGTTTTTCCAGTTCCTCCAGGGCTATCAATAAAATATATACGATTATTTTTATTGTAAACATCATTTAGAATCATATCATATGCTTTCTTCTGTTCTGCATTTAACTTTTTTCCATATAACATATCTTCATGTGAAACAAGTATTCCTAATTCATCTATAATAATCTTTGAAAATTGATTATAATCTTTTAAACTGATAGGATCTTCGATCATTTGATAATCATTTAAAGTTCTACCTGAAAGCTGCAACATTTCATTTAATTCATTTAACGCTCCTATTTCAGCATTTCTTATATCTATCCCTTTTCTAATATAATCTTCAATCATGTATTTCTTAAAATTATTCCATAATTTTTTTGGATCGTGCGGATTGCACAATGTCAATATGGTAGAGAAGAGCTGTCGTAATGTATAGAGCATTTGATATTGAGAAGCTTCTTGCAAACATAATTCTCAATCTATATCACCATTAAGCAAACCATGTAACAATGCAGCTTCACGAAAAGTTGAAGTTTGGATTCCATTGACAAATTTCAAATTTTGAAATGACGTTGCTCCTTTAACATGATTTAACAATTTTCTTAAATAATATATTTCTCCTTCTACAACATTTACAGATACAATACGTCCTATTGCAAAAGTTTTATTTTTCCTTTGAGACCATATTTTGCTTTTTGAGTCCCATACAAAATGTTTCGGAAATTCTCGATTAAGTAACGTTCTTGCTTTAGGATTAGTGTTGTTCATTAAAAAGTACTGTGTCAACATGGTCTTTTGAAGATAATCTTTCTCTACAATATTTTCTAGATAATCAAATTGGTTGTATGTAATAGATTGATGGTTTTCCAAATGCAATTGCAATGCAGCGACAGATGGACTCATATCATACAAATTAAATGCAAAAATTCTCCACGTAGCTTCAGGCGGAGTTACATATCTAGCTGACTGGTACATTTTTATCTCATCAGAAACAAATTTGGCATTGTTGGATATCTCATTATCTTTCATTGTAAAATCAATTCGGTCATGACCTTTGTAAATATATTTGTACAAATATTTAACAGCTTGAATTGATGAACATATTTCAACATTGATGTGACAATTATATTTTACTAGTAAATATGGATTATATGGGACAACCCATTTGTTATCCAAATAATGATTTCTTACTTTTACTTTTCTTCCATTATTAGGTCGTTTATATTTAGGATAACATCCTTCCTCTAAAACTGTAATTTCATTGAAGTCTTTAGGATAAGAAAACCTACATTTATTATTATTATTATCCATACAAACATTTTTAGAATTCAGATTACCACATGGACCATGCATCATATGTTTAACAACAAGCGGGTAAAGATTATGATATTTTTTTCATCAGGAATCTCAGCGCTAACAATATTATCTACTAAATCAGAAGAATTGATCTTAGCATCTTTTCTTAGAATCAATAGAAAATGTGCATGTTGAAGTCCTCTTTTTTGAAATTCTATAACATATATGTATGCAGCGACTCGACCAAAAATTTCTTTTTTTAGAAGATCTTCTTTTAATGCTCGAGTTTTGCTCTAAAAATGTGAGCAACTAAATCAGGTCTATTTTGAGCGTCATCATTATATTTTAATTTTTGTTTAATTTCAGGCCAATTTAGATTACAAGTCATTGTCAAAAATATATCAGGCTTACCAAATCTTTGAACTAAAGCCATGGCATCCATGTAACATTTTCTTAAATCTCTTGGGCCACCAATAAAAGTTCGGGGCAAAATAATAGCACGGCCAATCTTATAACCTCTTTTTTCACCCATTTGAAGGCTATCGACAATATCTTGATACAATTCAGCTCTAAGTATATTTTGATTATGACGAAAGTAATCTAATCTAGACGTTTCAATTTTTATATACATATCAACAATAAATTGTTGTAGAAGCCTACCAGCATGCAACAATATTGATGTACCTGATAACCTTGTTTGCAGTTTGTAGCAGTAACATTCCCTACATGAAACTTGTCCTCTACTTTGCTTCTTTTTCATCACTAAAAAAAAGTGAAAAAAAATAAGTAAATAATATTTTTAAAAAAAATATGACAAATAAAAAATTTCATACAAGATTCACATAAAAAGTGCATAAATGAATTAATAAACAACTAACCTTTTGCTTCCCTTTCAATCAATTCTGTAGCTGAACAAAAATGATGTGCACTAACAATGTCTTCATTTTTACACATTTTTTGTTGTTTTTTCTTAGTATCAATTCGTTCGATACCTTGATGCCAACCTAATTCACCGTAAGGAAATAACAAAGGATACTGAAGTGGATCATAACAACCAAAATAGTATTGTATATTTTTAGATTCTTCATCCTTACAGTGAACTATAATATTACGCATTTTAATTTCTTCAGAGTCATCATTATCAACCCATAAGCCAGCTACTTGTGAAACAGTGGGGGCATTAGATCTCCTTTGGTCAATAAGTGGATCACAACGAATTTGAATTGAACGATTTTCTAAGTTAGAAAGATCTCCCAGACTTCGGAAAACAGTTACGTAGGGGTTTTTATATAAGATTTTCATCAATTTAGCAACAACTGATTCTTGTAACCATTCACAAAGATTTAGCCTGTTATGCATTTCATTTTTAGTGTCGAAAAAATACAATTGTAAATGAGAAGGACAATTATTTGATGGAATAATTTCATTTATAAAGTGATATACTTGACCTAGAGTTCTAAATGTATAAATACCATTATAGTTGGCACACAAATCTTTATCATAGTGCACGCCAAAAGACGTCATAGAAAAATTGCAATTATAGCTTCTCACATTTTTTCTAAAATTTAAGCATTCTGCGGAATTCGAAGTAAACAGGAGATATAATTCTTTTGGTGCATCATTTGCTTTTAGACTAAGTTGGCCATCTGAACAACAGAATCCTTTACTTTCTTTGTAAAACTTCAAAGCTCCACAATGAACACAAATCATTGCTTCAGGTAAAACACAAGGTTCTAAAGGAATTTTGCTACCATACTGTGTAGCATTTAAACAACCTAACAAAATCCCAAAAGATACTCGAATGTTAGATAAAAAAAGTACGGACAATATATTTTTTAGAACAATAATGATAGCATGACTGTTAAATACATAAAAAAATAAAAAATTTACCAGATCCATCTTCATGCGATTCAAAACTTGAATAGTGAATATCTTGCCCTTTAAACTTCTTTATAATCTGCTCATCACATCCAGTGTCATTCGAACCAGTGAAACTTTGCTTGCGTTTACCATTATCTTCACTACTTAACGAACTCTTTGAACCCTCACCTTCACAATAATTATTTATATCTCAATATATATAGAAACTAATGCATACAATTAATCAAAGATAATAAAACTAAATGAAAAGGAAAAAAAAATTAACCTGATAACACAATAAATTGTGTTAGTACTAACCAACATCATTGTTAAGACATTGCACAAACATCTCTTCATTGAGGGAAAAAAAACTTATTTCGAGCTGATAATCTAGTAAACTGGAATGACTGAAAGCTTTCCTCCATACTGCTTCTCTACCCTTTATTAGAACTGCTTATTAAAAAAAAATGTTAATCATCAAGAAAACATATCTTTAGATGTGAATCAATAAAAACAAAGGGAAGGTGATAGTTCCTTGAACACATAATTACATATTTCACTTCTAAATGAAATAAGATAACTTACAATGCTACTTGGAACCCAGAATAAGTTAGAATTTTTGAGGTAAATGATAAAATTGTGATTAAGCTATTCAACCTAAAATTATTAGCAAGATGTACAAAGGATCAGAAACTTAAATGAATTATTCACGACAATCGAAGTTATATTTGCAACATAAGCCTTATGAAACATAAGATGGCTTTGGAAAAACTTGATCCAAAACTTGAAGAGCAAGTCTTATAAAGTTCCAATTAGAATATCCTCACAGTACTACATCAGCTTACTTTATTGAAATTCAAAAAAGTATACTCAAAAGTTATCAGGCAACATATCTCAAACCATAAAAAATGTAGATATACACATTTATTCAAAAAACTTTAAAACAAAATAAAACAAATAAAAAAAGCAGATCAAAACAACAAGTGACCAAAAAACTCATAATGAAATATACACTCACAAAGCAACGATTATACTCAACTAATTATATACAATTAAAAAAAACTCAAATAATCGAAGAAAAAAATAGACATAAAATATATACCAGCTTATTATGTAATTGTTCATTATAAAAAAAAATTATCTCAAATAAAGATTTCTTCAAGATATATCTTACATATAAAACACGCTAGTAAACATGCCAATCTCCTCTTGAGATAAAAGCATTTGACTAACAAAATTATTAAAGATCGAAAACAAAAAAGAAAAGCAGTGATGTTATATAAAAAAAATTATCTCAAATAAAGATTTCTTCAATATATATCTTACATATAAAACACGCTAGTAAAGATGCCAATCTCCTCTTGAGATAAAAGCATTTTACTAACAAAATTAGTGAAGATGGAAAACAAAAAAGAAAAGCAGTGACTTAGACAAAAGGTAGACTGCAAATCTTGCAATTTTGTAGTAAAGCATCTGTACCGTTTGCTTGAGAAACAAAGTTGTTTTCGCCTTTGAACGTAAGCGATAACACAGAGGCCACCCGATTGAGACCCGATTGAGAGCAGAAATCATGAAAAAACGAAACCTAGCATAAGCAAGTACTTGAAATATAAAATTTAAAAAAAAAACAACACAAACTTTGGGGGAAAAAGATCTGTCAAAATAAATACCTTCTCAGTGTCAGACCGAAGCAGGAGAGGAAACAATCACAGAGAAGAGAGAGTTCCAGACACCCAAATACTGAAATCGATGTTTAGGAAGATAGCACTAACGATCCGCAAGCTATCCAATTCGACAAAGAAAAATCATTTATCAGCTAGAAGAGAGAGAAAGGGGATCTGATTGCAATTGGAGATTTTTGTGAAACAGAACTTTCTTAATTCTTCTTTGGGCTATAGCCGGCTACCATTGCTTTTAGCCTTTTGTTTAAAATATTAATAATATAAAATAACATAAAATAAAATTAATAGGTGAAAGAGTAATCGTGAGTAATTCAGAAGTGGAAATTAGTCGAATTGGCCGGGCCACCCATTTTTTCAACTTTTTTGGCCCTTTGACTTATTGACTATAGTTGACCACCGTAAAAAAAAAAAGGAAAATTCAAATAAAGGGCCTAAAATCTGAAGAAGAAATGACATAGTCGACAGAACCCTAAAACGCCCCAATTGACAGAGCCCTCGTTCAGGATCTCCCTTTCTAAAATTTGAAATTGCTCCTCTACGACTAGTTTTCTGTACAAGCATTCAAGTAGCCTCTCAAACTCTGTGTTATTCATCGATTTTGTGGAAAGTTCAAGACGTATTTGGCAAAATTTTGAAGGTAAGAAAATCCATCTCTATTCTAAATCAAAATGTGTAAATTTTATGTTAATAGCAAATTTGTGTTATGAATTCTGGGATGTTGTAGTTATAAATTGAATTTTTGCGTAAGGAAAATTGTGGAAAATTGTGGAATTTATATGTGTTGTTTCCTAGTCTAGATATTTTTTCATATTGGTTATTTATCATATTTGGGATACTGTAAACCTTCTATAAATAAATAATGTTGGGATTGTGAAATTTTATTAATTTATAGAGGTATTAATTAATCAATAAATTAATAATTTATTAATTTAAAGTGATTCAGTGAATATAAATTTAATTACATAAAATTTTTGTTTTCATATGGGGATAGAATGCCAAAATGGGCTAAGGATCAAATGTTTGAAAGGTCCAAATGAATTACATTCTTAGAGACATGTGATATTCCCTAAGATATTTGCAAAATCATCAGATTGCCAATGCTTGAAGTATCATATCTCTTCCAGTTAAACATAATAAAAATAGTCACCAGTTATGGACATTATCCATAGAGGTATTAAACATAACTGCGTAAGAGTCCGTTTGGAAAAGCTGTTGGTTAGTAGACCTTTTGTGGTAGAGCTTTTACGAGAAGTGTTTTAATGGAAAGTTCATAGTTTGGTTGTCATATCATATCAAAAAGTGTTAAATGTCAAATTAAGTGTCTGACAGTATAAACTAAAGTGTTTTTATAAAAAAATTAAATATTTAATTATATTTCATGTTATTAATCATTAGTTTATTTAAATTAATACAAAATAGATAATGACTTCTAAAATTTTATTTCTTTTTATGTAATTTTTATTTATATTCTATTTATAATAACATGACAATAATTGAAATATATTTCTCACTAATAATTAAATAATACTCATTGTTTGAGTAATCAAATAATGTTCACAAACTCTATAATCAAATACTGCAAGAATGGCCTTTGGTAATTCGTAATACCAACTCTATAATTTAAAATTGATTAGATGCTCTGAACCATTGTAAGAATAACTTTTTAGAGATTTCCTGAACTCCAGTCCACTTCCATTGATGTCTGAAGTTTCTTATATTTATTATCCCAAGTCATAACATATACATACTCCCCTGCTAGTTATTGATGCATATAAAAGCATATAAGTGATTTCTAGTTCCTTTTTGGCTTTAAGGCACAAGCTGGGTAGCAGTTAAGATAAATCTTGTATTCTTGTTTTTAGAGAAACGCATGCCTTGGTTATGTGGTGATCAACTCTTAGTCTTTGATTCTTTGACAGATTATAGTTTTCCTTTTCAATATATAATTCTGATCTTATGCTTCATTAGCACATATTCTGTGATTCTTGTTATCTCTTCACTTGGTTGATAATTTAAGTTGCTAATTTGGTTAGGCTTATACATGCTTGTATCTCTAAATGATTATTGTGTTGTCATATAGGGGCAATGTGGTTTGACTTGATCTATATTTTTTGTGGTTGTGCTGTTGAGGTAGAGATAGTTTTGTATTATATCCTATATTGCCGATTTAATTTCTTAATGTTTGAG
>CAVNYN010202247.1:0-38186 GCA_963692815.1 Nyctanthes arbor-tristis
AATTTAAATCAACCTGAAGAAAGATTAGGAAGTGATGATGGGATTGGAAGACATATTAGTTGGCATAATTGAAGGGGGTTAAAGAATAGGGATTTGAAGATAAGTTCTGTTATAATAGGCGTAATTGGAGCTTGATGAATAGGAAAAAAAAAAAAAAAAAAGTTACACCGCAAGTTGCACTGCAAATTTTCTGCGGGAAAAAAAGTTGATCGGACTATGTTATTTTAATATATAGATTTTACCTATTTTGCTTTGTGCAAGCAACCTTTGTTTTATTATGAGGCGTGAGGTTGAAGAACAAGTTTGGTTGTTTCACACTATTGGTTCTAATTTGTGTGTTGTCATTGGTTGTGCACTTGTGACATTGAATATAAGCCCTAACTTCTTGTTCCATCACTTTGGCCATTGAAAAGAAAAGAGGGAGTTTTAAAGATTCAAGTTTTGGTTCGTTGTGTTGTCTTGATTTCTTGTAATACATTCAATTAATCTCTGTAATTATTTGTTATTTCAAGGATTAAATCTCCGCAAACTGGTATCAGACCCTGGGACAGAGATTGGGATGAAATTTGAAGACTGAAAATAAAAAATCCAAACACCCAAATCTGCAACTTCAATTTCGAGTGATCTCCGACCATCTTTCAGACGAAGTAACCATACCAGCAGACTCGGCAGGTCTTGGGCTTTCTGATACGTTGGTGTGTGGCAAGAGAAAACAACTTTAGCGGCAGCATGTGAGCGTGTGTGGCAGAGTAGGAGATTCCAATAGCTACGTGTGAAAGCACGTCCGGCATTCCCTGGCAGCACACTTGGCGGTGTTGGAGTCCTTTTTTCATAGGCTTTCCGTTGATATCTTGTTCGTGATTTTTGGAGCTCTCTGTTGAAAGTTAAGGTAGGCAGATTGGTGTTTCGGTGGTCAATGTGTTCAGTGCGTGGTCTTTTTCAACTTCAACCTTAGTAGTCAGTTTCTTCTTTTGTATGGACCTCTAAGGAGTGGTCGACTTGGTATCTTATGACCTCTCCTTATTTATTTTACAGTCATTTATTTATTTACCATTTGCAATAGATATAGCCAATGGGTGCAATATAGGATTTGGTGATTGCCATTGCTTGGCAATCATTGCTTGTGTTAGGCTAGTATTATTTGTTAATTGTGGTTGATATTTAATTACTTGGGTCAAATAAATATGTGCATTTACTATATATAAAGTTGTTGAATTTTTTGTTTCAATTATATCACATGCCATTAGTTATACCCATATCCTATTTTATTTTCTTCCCAGGACCTGAGATGATGAGTCTCATGGAATCCTGGGGTTGTAGAACGGTGCATAATTGTTGACCTTAGGAATTTGTTTGTCATTTTGGCTTGTGCATCCATTTTTCTTTGTGGTCTTATATTTACATTTTCATAATATCATCACATTATGTTTTTGCTCCGTTTGATGGCAAATATGATTTTTCAATTTGGCAACAAAAAATGAAAGATATTTTAATTCACAAAATACAATTTATAAAGCAATAACTAATTCTATTAGGAACTGGGATTCCATCCCAAAAGGTTAACATGTTAGATAGAGTAGCTCAATTCCTTATAAACTTATCATTTTTCTCACATCTAACCGATGTGGGATTCATTCACATTTTTTCCCAACAATCCCCCTTCGAAAGCAGAACCACATGATCTTAGCCCCTCATTAACTAATAGTCCATCCATCTTCTTTGCTCTTTTAAGGTCCAAAATCATCCATTGTGCGTGCCACCACCTTGTAGACACAATCGCCTTTTTCCAAGACCCGATCCAATCCATCTTGCCACCGCTTTACATGAACCAATCGCCTTGAGAGGTACTCGTGGATTTTTCCAACAATGACAATTCAACTTTGGGGCCCACCTCCACCGTTCGCCAAGTCTGGGTTCTCTTACGCACGCCCACATGGTTAGGTCTAGGCTTAACGCTGGTATCACTTGAAGGAACTAAGGTTTTCTCCTAAGAGATTAACCTGTTTGGTGGAGTAGACCAATTCCTTATAAACATATCATTTTTCCCATGTCTAACCGATATGAGATTCATTCGCACTTTTTGGCAAATAGAGCATATAAATGGCTTTAGCAAAATTTTTTTCCACACATGTGATCTCAACTGAATTCCGTGATTAATGAGCCAAATCGAGAATTCTTATCACATCGTTATAGAAGACAAAGTATATGATGCTAAGAATTGGTAGCATACCGCGGGTCACATGTGGAACATTTTCATAATGCTGTGCTCCAGAAATGCTATGCCCAATTTTTTTTCTTTGTTTTGCTTTTCATTGTTGGCCTTTGGATAGCAACCTAAAAGAATGTGAAACTCGTATCAAAGTAGGTGGTGGGGTAAAAAGCAGAGATTATAAAGGGGAATCTCGTATTGATTATGGCAAAATCAATATATGAGAAACTCATTGCAAACTATATTTAATTAGTCATCTTCATGCAGTGCTAATGGCCTTGACTCCTATAGGCAATAAAAATCTCAAGCAATTATAACGACATGAGCTAAGGCAGGAAAAACAACTATTATCTTCATGACCGGAGGAGAAGGGTGAGTACATGGGTGCCCTGGTCGTTCCAATCCCAAAACACATTATCCCTAGACAATCAACATGTAGGCAAAACGAGTCGCCAACCACCTAACAGCGTCGCACGATGACTCCGCTTCTACTCGACAAAATACCTCCGTTCTGGCTCAATCGACAAAATATCTATGGGGATCTAGGAGTTAGATGGAAGCCCTTACCTTTGTAAGTAGCTAGGTGAAAGATGGCTTGTGTAGAGCGTCGAACAATATCGACATTTGAGGGGATCAACATATTGGAATCATATAGGGGGTCGGGTGTTTCACGTTAATGCATGTGTAGGGACTGAATGGTAATTGCAGGAGGCTGAGGATTATTTTCGATGGAAGCGGGTACCACCATTTGATGAAAGTAGTGAAAAAAGTGTGTTTTGGGGTTTTTTAAGCTGCACAACTTATCATTTTGTTTCTAAATCATCATTGAATTTCAATTTATTACTCATTACTCACTAAACTTATAAACGTGTTACACATTTATTACTTAACTTATAAAAGTGTTTCTCATTCATCCATAAGATAGAATCTGTTAGTTAAATTTAACGGAGAAAATGACATGACTTAACGGTGAAGTGACCTGACTTAACAGCTCCGCCACGAGACAAGTGAAATACTTATATAGTCATTAAACTATTTAAATTGTTATTGATTGGTCACTAAATTTATATTTAAGTTATTAATTCATCATTAAACTTTAATGTGTAACTAATTAGTCACTAAACTTATCATTTAAATTACTAAACCATCATTAAAATTTGACGTGTTACCATTAATACTTAGATTTGCAAAAATCAATTTATGGCTCGTCGTTTGTTTCCCAAACCAATATTAATTTTTTGAAAATAAATTTTTTTTTACATATTAACCACATGTCACAAAATGCAAGGGCTTTTTGCTCAATTATACTTTTTTCTTAAGTGAAAATTTGATTTTAGTTCACAAAAATTTGATTCTTAGGTAGAAAATTGATTATAGTTCACTTCCTACTGCATTTTGTGACCAAAATTTTGATTGACCAAATTAATATTCGTTTCAAAAAAATTAATATTAATTTGTTAACTAGAATCAATTTTTGACATAAGAAAAAAAAATATAGTTGAGCAAAAAGTACCGCATTTTGTGACATGTGGTTAATATACCCAAAAAAACAGTAATATGGTGTATAAAAAATTATTATTAGTTTGGGAAATGAACGACAAGTTATAAATTGATTTTTGCAAATTTAGATATTAACGGGTAACACGTCAAAGTTCAATGATGTTTTAGTAACTTAAATGGTAAGTTAGTGACCAATTAGTAACACATTAAAATTTAATAATGAATTAATAACTTAAAGGTAAGTTCAGTGACCAATCAGTAACAACTTAAATAGTTTAATGACCATATAAGTATTTCATTTGTTAAGTGGCGGAGCTGTTAAGCCACGTCGCTTCACCGTTAAGCCACGTCATCTCTTCAGTTAAATTTAATTAACAAATTTCGTCTTAATGATATTTGGGAAACACTTTTATAAGTTCAGTGATAAATGAGTAACATATTTATAAGTTCAGTGAGTAATGAGTAAAAAGTTGAAGTTCAGTAATGGTTTAGAAACAAAAAGGTAAATTGAGTAATCAAAATGGTATTTAACTCCTTGAGTTTCTAAATCCCTCAAGCCAGCCCCAAAAGTTCTGTTGTCATTATAATAAGCCCCGACTTTTGTATAGTTGTTCAATTGAGTGAAAAATATTTAGGTTTAGAAAGACTTAACTCCAAACCTTATATATAAGATATTATGTTAGTTTAAAATTTTAATGTTTAGCGAATTTTAAATAAATCTTCAATTATTAATTTAGAATTTATTCTAACAAATGACATTTAGCTCGAAACTCAGGATCCGACTTAACAAGGTAACAATAAGCAGCACTAACTTAACCTGAGACCGAAACTGCAAGGACTTGATAATCAAACTAATCTAATTAAAATCCCCAAATGAGGAAATCAGATGCAGGACGATACAGAGAGAGGGCGCGAGACGAGACATCTGTGGGTTTCAAGCCAAGCTTCAACGGAAAAATCTTTACATTCAAGGCTGGAAGTGAGAAATTCAAGAGTCAAGCACTATGTACCGATCGATTTTTAAGAAGAAACCTAGAGCAAATGGCCAAAACATGGGAGAATTGTGGCGGTGAAGTGCGCCATTGAGCTCCAAATTCCGGCGACATTCGAAGAAATTCCAGGTGGCGCCATCCTGCCCTTACGCAGATAAAGACATGTTCATTCCCTAGATAATGTGGATCATAATATATTTTTTCTTTATGGCTGTTAAGTTGAAATGTCAGTTCTGCTTTGAAACATTAAGGAAGGATAAATGCAGAGAGCTGTTATTACTGTTATTTTGTTGCTTTGGAAGGCTCTCATGTGCTCTTTTTTCCTCCTTCTTAAAAAAAAAAAATGCTGATCCCGCTAGCTCTTTTGGTTTTTAATGGTCTTATGTTTTATCCAATTTTGAATCCTGATGTCGGACACTCAGATTAGGACGTGTATACTGGTTTCCTATGGCCTCTGATCGTCTGCCTTCTATTTTCATTTACAGGTAGTGATATTTTCTTTCTTCTTCTCCCCCCCCCCCTAAACAGAAAAGAGAGAAGGGGCACCTCTGGACATACATGGAAGCACTTGTCAATTTAGATGCTTGTAAGAGGTTATAGTCATTGGCCTTAGTAAATAATCATTTCATCAAAATGTCTGCATGTTCGACTTCAGAATCGAATGAAGCTAAGGACTTGAATAAGCAAAGTATTTCTCCTGCTGATGCCAATTTATTCAAGAGCAGTGAGTGCCCTTTGCAACATGAGGATGATCGGGAAAAGAATGACCTTGGCGATGATAATGTGGTTCAGAATGTTAATGAGTCCGGAGACGAGGATGAAGAAGAGGACGTTGATTTCAATCCTTTCCTGACAGAAACTAATTCTATAGAAGCTTCTTCAAGCTTGAGTTCGGAAGTTGAAGGTGTGGATGTAGATGTTGCTGATAGTGGGGGAACTGATTTTGCGGCCTCCATTGGGAATTCCGAGGCTAACTGCTCAAGGTCTACGCAGAACTATCCTGTTGGAGATACTGAGTATGGTGAAGAGATTGTGATGCAAACTGCTGTTTCATCTGGAGAAACATCGGCTAAAAAGTCTGGCAAAACTTCTGATACAACTAAAGAGAGAAGTTCGGTTTTGATTTCTCAATCTGATAATGGATTGCCATGTGCTGATAAAAATGGTTCAAACAACACAGCAGATGTTAGCAATGCTGCTAATTCCGGGAAGTTCATTATGGATGCGGACCTTGAGGATGCCATATGTAAGCGAACAAGGGCTCGTTATTCTCTTGCCTGCTTTACACTCGATGAACTAGAGACTTTTCTTCAAGAAACCGATGATGAGGATGATCTTCAAAATGTTGATGATGAAAAAGAGTATAGGAAATTCCTTTCGGCCGTTTTACAAGGTATAGATGATTCACAGAATTTGGAAGGGAATGAAACTTTCGATGATGAAGATGAGGAAAATGATGCTGATTTTGAGCTTGAACTTGAAGAGGCTTTGGAAAGTGACCCTGATGAGATTGAAGAACGGTCAAAGACTAGGTTAAATAGACGTCAAAGAGGTTCTGTTGAACCCAGCAAGGTATCAGGACAGTCAAATAGACCATTACGCCCATTGTTACCATTTGCATCAATTGGATCTTTTTCCACTCATGGTGGGAGAAACTTATTGCCCAACACTTTTCCACCCCCACCTCCTGTAAATAATAATCTGGTGAATGGGTTCACTCCAGATCAGATAGGGCAGTTGTATTGTCTGATTCATGAGCACGTGCAACTTCTTATTCAGGTTTTTTCCATTGCTGTTCTAGAGCCTGCAAAAGGCCACATTGCTAAAGATCTTCGGAGATTGATTTTAGAGATGATTCACAAACGTGATCAAGTATTGGCATGGAGGAGAGTAACGTATCCCAGTTTTTGCTTCTTCCCTCCACATGTGCGTCCTTCATTGACAGATCAGCTTCCCAAAATTTTGCAACAGTGCAACCGTGGAGTATCTGATGCTTGTGATGTCCAACAAGACAGTCTTTGTGGAAGTAATACATCCTTGCACTCTGATATGAATTCCATGTCCAGTGGGAGATATAAACACCTTCCGAGTGAGCAGGCAGGTTGTTCTCAAACTCAGGAGCGCAGTTCCTGGGCCCCTTATATTAGTGGTCCTGTGCTTTCTCTTATAGATGTTGCTCCACTCAGATTAGCTGGAAACTATATAGATGATGTTTCTTCTGGTATGACATATTCGATAAATTGATATACTCCATTGTTCTTGGCAACTATATCCTTGTTGTTCTTGTGATCTTTACTTGATTATTGCCATGGAATCTTGGCAGCTGTCCGAGCATATGAACAATGTAAAATTGACGTTGGCTTTGATACTTGTTTAGAAAGGGAACCCATGTTTCCTCTTCCAAATTTTCCAGATTCTTCTGAATCTGATGCTTGGAGTTCGGTTCCCTCTTCATCGGCCGGCAATAGAGTGCCTAAGAAAACAATGGCTTCGACGCTAATTGAAAAGGCGAAAAAGCAATCTGTGGCCCATGTTCCCAAGGAAATTGCTAAATTAGCTCAGAGATTTTGTCCATTGTTTAATTCAGCCCTTTATCCTCATAAGCCACCTCCTGCTGCTCTCGCAAATCGTGTGCTTTTCACTGATTCCGAGGATGAGTGAGTTATACTTTTTTTCTGTTTCATGCACATCATCTCCACATTGGTGGGCTAGCTCTCTTTTAGATTATTCATTTCCAAAATGCAAGATTATGTAACAGCATTTTCCTTTTCACTTTATTATAAATGCTTTTTTCCCCTCTCCTTTTAAAATTGAAGCCAGATCCTTCAGAAACTTTGTTCTTCCCTAACTTGCTAATGTGCTGACAATATCATACTACACGGTAGAAATATTCACATATCATGTAGTTAAGGATACATATATTCCCGTGATGATAGAACATAATTAAGTTTACTAGCTTTCTAGCTGGAAGGCAAATTGACAAAAGGCCTTTTCAATGCATTTTTTATTAGAGCGTGCGGAAATGTGAGAGAAGAATGTATTTTGGTTACTAGTTTATGCATCTATTTTACCAAGTGGCCCGGAACGATAACGGTATTAGTCTTCTCACTTCCAAATTCTTCTCCACCGGTCCTACAGCAGTACTGTTCTAAGGTTTAGTCTCTGATGACCAATCTCTTCACTTCATACTTGGCCACCTAATGACACTAGCAATGCATCATGATACATTTTCTTTTGTTGTATTATTATTATTATTATTATTGCTATTTTTTTTTTGGGTTTTTTTTTTTTTGGGGGTGGGGGGTGGGGGGAATGTTCTGATGATTAAGAGTTTTTATTGATTTGATTGCTTGGGAGCAATAATTCTCTGCGTACGTATGATTGTGCCTGTCGACTTTCTCATATGCCTTAGATCTGTATACTATGCTGTGATGACCACCTCAAGTGCGTAGCCTTTATCAGCCCCCATATATGATGCTCTGCACTGTTGCTGAATCGTATTTCTAGAACCAAGTGTATTTTCATATTGCTAAGACAATTAGATCACAATAGTTTTAAAATGATTGTTAGCCTGAGTAACGATCTGCAGCCGTACCATTCTTTATAATTTGGTCACATATTATAATTCATAGTTCATACTGTACACCATGTCTGATTATAAGATCTGTTTGCAGGTTACTAGCACTGGGGTTGATGGAATATAACAATGACTGGAAGGCTATTCAGCAGCGATTTCTTCCTTGTAAAACAAAGCACCAGGTGGTAAATTCGATTTTATGTTTTAATTTGCAAGCACTAAATTTCCCTCTCTTTTTTTTAATAACTGACTTTATGTGTGTGTGTGTGTTTTTTTTTAAATATTATTATTACTGTTGTTGTAATGGATTAAATATCTACTTTATCACTTCACATGCATGAACTGATTCATTTTCATGGAATTGACACATGAGATCCCTGCTCTGTGTGTGTGTGTGTGTGTGTGTGTGTGTGTGTGTGTGTGTGGGCGCTCATGCTTTTGTTTGTGGAAGCTTTTAACAGCAAGAAACTTTCTAATTTGACGTGATGTTGCATGTTGATAAAACAGATATTTATTAGGCAAAAGAATCGCGCATCGTCAAAAGCACCCGAAAATCCAATAAAGGTTTGCAGTTTCTTCCTCTTGCAAAACCAATGTTGGATATATTAATCTTTATTTATTTTTATTATATTGATTCTTATTACTGTTTCAGCTTTATTGTTGTCAAATTTCTTCCTTATGATATTCAAGCTAACAAAAAATAAATTTCTGGCCTGCGACTGCACCATAAATAATGAACATCGTAGAAATTACTCCCTCCATCCCACAATGATAGACCTATTCTTAATTTCAAGAGGACTAAGAAAAGATCAATTAATGTTGTTGAAGTAACGTTTAAGATTATTTTCCTAATATACCCTTTGGTTTACTAATTATTTCACTTTAATAGTTTTATTTTATTGATAACAATGCGCATTAAATAGGAGCATATAAGAAAACTAAGGGCCCCTCTGGAATTAATTTTCTCCAAAATCGATTTCAGGAAAGTGACCCGTGGAACCCACTGAACACATTTCCAGCAGAAAGACTGCAGAGACTTAGTACAAAGGAGCTTTGTTACCCCACATAAGTTTAATTCCAAAAATAGCCCTAAAAGTTTAATTCATTTTAACTGAAACTGAGGAAAAATATGTGGAACTGCAAGGGCAATGTTTTCCCAAACCCTTACGTCATTCATCTTGGGATGCCTGCTCAACAGTCATGTTTTCTATTTTTATTGGGCAAAATCAACATCAGAGAGGGCCTAATATTTCAATTATACTTTAAAAGGAAAGTGATCTATCTTTGTGGGATGGATGAAAAATGAATACAAGTCTATCTTTCTGGGATGGAGGGAGTAATAATTGTAGAATTAAATTCATTATTATTTGATACAACTCAAATGCATACAGCCAACTTTGAAGATTTATTAGGACAACCAGGCAAGGATTTTTTATTTTCTCCCTGTCAAACATTTTGTGACAGGGGAGTGTAATTTTGTAAACAATATTTGTAATAAAAATGAAAGGAGTTTGCAGGATTCTGTTACATTTATTCAGCCATTGTTAAGGCATAGAAATGAGAGAGAACCATGCCTTATGAGAGTTTGTTATGTTTTTTTGTTTCGTTTGCTACTTTGCAAGCTTTAATCCAGAAGATTGTGACTCCTTTAGTGCTCAATTGAATCAACCAATTTAGGCAAATTTTCAGGTCTACGAGTTTAGACAAATTTTGCCCACAAGAATTTTGGGTTCTTGTTGTCACCTGAAAATTAGGTTATGTTGCCAGAACAATGAATGGAATGTTTTGATCAGCAAGCTCATTGGAGAAGTAAATGGTGTTAAATTAAGGACAACTACAAACAGTCAGCCCCCCCCCAACCCAAAAAAAAAAATAATAAAAAATAGAGGCAACCTAATTTACGAAACTGTAAAGTTGGAAAATGTCCATTGATGTGGTGCTTGGGTTCAATATAGAAAAGGAAAATTTAGTACAGTCTGACAAATTTGTAGAGATCACCATAAGAGTGCAATCTTTTAAGCTAAAACTTACATTTTACATATTTTGCAAATAGTTGATTGGCTTGAAAGTAGCCTCTCTTTTTTTTTTTTTTTGGTGGTGAAAGTGATTGGCTTGTAGTATTAACGAGGATTTTGTTAAATGGAAGGCATGGTTAACCTCATTCTCGGAAATATAAGGACATCGTTAGTAAAGACAATGAATTTGTGTTTATATCCACTGAATACCTGATTCATTAAATTAAATAATTAAAGGTTGCTCGAGTACTAAGCAATTCAGAAGGCAGGACTATGTATTTATAATAGTCATTCCTGGTGCTCAATGTTGTATTCCCTACCTCTTCTTTCTTGATTCTCAATCAGTGATTCCTTAGCTGAAGACAAATCTTTGAGAACACATTTTCTTCTTGAGGTTGATTAAATAGGTTCTGAATTTGTTATAGAGGATATTGTTTTTAATAGTTACCTTATCCAGTTCCCAATGATCAATGCAAATTTGTTCCATCCTTCTTAAAGACAATATTGGCACATCTGAAAGGGGGAAATAGGGACTGCAGCAATTCCTGTATTTGCTTGTCACTCATTAATAGTTCAGAGAATGACATATGATAGGGAGTCTTTGATATCTGTTGATTTCTGAATACCAAATCAATGACAAACTCGACTTCATAGAATAAAATAATCGAAATAGCATTTTCATGTTCTGTTATTGGGGATTTTGATCTGATTGATCGTTTTTTAAGGAAATCTCATGTTTCATTAGGGTCAATAATAAGCACATATCATAAACGTCTTTAATTTAGCATTTTCTACATTAGGATAGCCAAAATAGAACATAATTGACATCCAAAATCTGATAACCAGTTAACAACTCATTTAACTAATTGGTCAATTTGGTCAACACCGACTTTGACAAACCAATTGCCAATCATATCACCAAGCCTTTCTTATCTTAGTGGCCGTTGTAACTTGAGTGGAAGACATGTTAAGTGAGTTTAGTTACTCCAAGGGACCAAGACTACACATTTGTTCTCCACCACTTTGCTGAAGTTTGCAACTTATTACTTGCAAATGACGTTAATTGTATCACTGCAGTACTTCATCCCCAGGAAATACTGTAGTTGGCTATTAATGTCATCATTGATGAACTTTTTGAGGATCATGTTACTTTGCTAGATGGTGGTTTACACACGTTGGAAAAATCATCTGCCTACTGATGCTACTGGAGTTGTAAAGATGAGTTTTTCCATCTGGATGCATGGACAATACATGACTACCTGATGTCTAACTTGGCAGTGGCAAATTCTTTCCATCGAGATAAACTATGGAACGTCCAGAGTTTACACATGTAGAAATAGAAAATAATGAAATTTTTATTTCTTTTGTGCGCGGAAATCCATCTTGATTTTTGTAATTTTTTTGGCTTGATTTTAGGTTATTTAGCCCTTATATAATGAGGATTGTGCTCTCTATTGAGCAAATTATTGTTAGATTTTTCTACTGCATTAGAATAGCAGTGGGGTGAATTTATATCAAATATGTAAGGAGTGGAATAATTTCTCGACCTCTAGTTTAGGGGTTGTTTGATCCTCTTTATTTTTTCCATTTATAAATTCACCTACTATGATTTGACTGTTGATTTGACAATTACTCAACAATCACCACACATTTCAAACTTAAATAAATCTCCACCACTCATTATAAATTCCCTTTATAAATTTCAAAAATAAAGAGCGTCAAACAAGCTCTTATTTAGTCTTCCTTCTGATTCAAGGATCGCTGGTCCTTCATAAATTTAAGTTATTCTTCATTATAAAATTTTTATTTCTAAGGTGAACTAATTTTGGCTAAAATGTATTTTTCTCAAATTAATATATATATATATATATTTGATTGGACAAAATATCCTTCCAAAAGGTATTAAAGCCTATTGAACATTAAATGTCACATTAACTACTTGTGCCTGCATTTTATATATCTCATTTTGTCTTGTAGGCTGTTAGGAGGATTAAAAACTCCCCCTTGACTTCTGACGAGATAGCACGAATTGAAATGGTATTTACTTTCTTTTACTGACTTTTACTATATTAGTAAAGTTTACAGTTATATAATTATTAGACTTTGCTCCTTGTCTAACCGATTTCATTCACATGAATTGTCAAAATCATTCAGGGATTAAAGAAATTTAAACTTGACTGGATATCCATATGGAGATTTTTGGTTCCTTATAGAGATCCTTCCTTGCTTCCACGACAATGGCGAATAGCTTTGGGGACACAAAAATCATACAAGTCTGATGCAAATAAGAAGGCCAAACGGCGTTTATACGAATCAAGAAGAAGAGCAAGCAAGCCTTCTGTTTCCGTGCAGCATTTGTCGTCTGAAAAAGAGGTACAGGTACTTCGTGAACTTTAATATACTACTTTAAGTCTTTAACACTAGATTTTTCCCTTTCTCTTATAATTATCAGAAGCTGTCACAAATCTCACCTTGTTCCATGGGTGCATTGTTGGACTTGGACATGTAAAATATGTATAGGTATATTGTCTGGACAAATTTTTGTTAACAAATTCCAATTAATTAATAATCACTATCCTGAACTTGCCAAATTTAATATAATATTTACAATGTGTCATCAACTTTATGGGTGTATGGCCAATGAGACCTAGCCCAATTGGCTAGGCTGAGGCCCTGGGATCCTCAACCAACCACGAGTTGTGTGGGGTTTTCCAGCATTTTATGCTGTTTTTTATATTTATATTTCTTTGCGTTGCGCTTCATTCGGATGTACATCTATACGCGCTTGTATTGCTATAATGCAAATTGTACTTTGTACTGAGGAACACCTTCATGGGTGTATGCCTTGTTAATATTATATGAAAACCTAACCTGTTGGACGTATACTGAATGATGAACTTGGATATGTAATTCAATGGTATTTGTTGTGGAGTACAATAAAATTGAAGGGAAATTACAATGAATGATGAGCTCTCGAGTGGCTCAACCCGAAACAACGAACTAATGAAGTAGTAAAGACCACTATTTTGTAGCGAGGTTAACGCCATCAATACAAGTTAGCTAGCCTAATATCCACTGTTGATGCATAAGAGTGCCCATCATAATTCTTGGGAAGGAGAAGGCAAAATGTCGAAGTTATGATTTTTGAGTCACCAAAATAGTCTTCTCTTTGCAACTATGTTTTCCTTTGTAAGAAAAATGCATTGAATGATCTAATGGCCATATAGTGGATGCAACATTATTAACTGACAATATTGCCTTTGTGGTCTATTCATATTTTGTAAGATTGTGATCCTTCAGAAAGTATTAGGATTAAAAAATTTTTATAAGTAGTGCTTGCATGTCTCATTTAAGTGCTAAAATTGATGTTAATAATCTTTTTTTCTTTTTTTGCAAAGACCTTTACCAACATGGACTAAGCACATGGAGATTTTTAGCATTTCATCAAAAGTGAACATGGAGGTGCGACAATTACTCTGGTCTATTCAAACATCTAATATATTCTTAGCAAGGCACTTCCTAGATCAAATTTGTAGAAATGAAGTTCAATCCACTTAGGGGAGGGTGTTATTATTCATGGACCATTTCTAGGGCATATAAGCGTGAGAAAATGGAAAATTTTGGTATGTTTTAACAATAAAAGCATATATAAACGTTGTAGCTAGGAAACTAATTTGAATTAAATGCTAAATAGTAGCCAAATATTTATAGATCTTCCTAATTCTTTTGCAATATACTTTTAAAGCTGCGATGGATGTAGACTTTTGATAGTCCCCCTTAAGTTGATTCTTAGCAGCATTACAAAAAAACTGAAGTAATGAACTACTTAATTATTTTTATTACATTTGGTAGTTAAGTATCATGTCATTTGTATACTTGCTAGTCAACCTTCCAACTTTTCCTTTGTAAAATGTGTGCCAACTGCCAACTACATTGTGTTTGTGTAACGATCGAGTTGCAGCCATGTCTCAGCTGCTCTGCCTCAGCATGTCCATGCAGGATTCAGCTTGAATTGCTGAGTTATGTACTATACCTTGGAGGTTGTGATTCAACAGAGATATTTTACACCTCCATGCATTCGAACTCGTGACCTTTCCCTTTGAGGGCTTAAATAGAATCCTGGAACCAAGTTTGACATTCAGTATGATACTTTTGTTTGAACAAACGTATTATGGTCAAATTAGATTTCCTTAACTTTGTGGGAGTTAACTAGTTCTTGGTTTTAGATATGTGAAAATTTTAAGAACTTGTTGAGGTGAATAATCGTCTGATGGGTCCATTAAAATATATATTATGGCTTTTCTCCGAAATTTGTGCTCAAATAAGATGTTTGCTTCGCAGCAGTTCAGCACTGTTCTTGTTCTAAATGAATTGCTACTTAAATAAAACATACAAAATTTGCAGGACTATAGCGCTGATAATGCCATTCAAGAAGATAACAATGCAGACCATTGCATGGACTGGGAAGATGAAGCTTACGTCCATGAAGCTTTTTTGGCTGATTGGAGGCCAGATAATTCTGACACCTCCTCGAAATGTCCTACTCACTTACCGTTGCTGGAAGGTTCCCAAGTCAGGGAAATTGATAATCCTGGCTGTGGAGACAGCCAAAACCAAAGTTGTACGAAATTTTCATCTGCTTCAAGGTATATTCCCTATTCTTCTGTGTCAATTATCATTTTTATTTCTGTTTAGCATCGTGCTCTTTGCATTGAGCTTTATTAATTGTGTTTCTTACTTGTTTTTATGGTGCTCCAGATCTCAAATAGTTTGCAGCCTTACATTTGTTTAGCATCGTGTTCTTTGCATTGAGCTTTATTTATTGTTTCTTACCTTCCTTTCTTTCTTTCTTTCTTTTTTTCTTTCTTTTTTTTGTTAATGTTTATTATGGTGCTCCAGATCCCAAATAGTTTTGCGACCTTACAGAGCTCGTAGAGCAAATAATGCACGATTGGTAAAATTAGCTCCTGATTTGCCTCCCGTAAATCTTCCACCATCTGCTCGGATAGTGTCACAGTCAGCTTTCAAATGTTCCCAAGGAGGAGCATCAATGAATATTTCTAGCACTTGTTCTGGTGTTGCTGGTACCATGGCAGAAAATACAATTATGCCAGCAGTATGTGCTTCAATGGCAGGAGTTGATTCTCCTATACAACCTGGGCAGATTATGAGTATTTCAACGAAAAATACTGTTAGTAATCAGCATCAAAGTTCAGAGAGCTTAACAGGTAAGCGTTTAACAGAGGAGAGAGGAGATCCAGATCTTCAGATGCATCCTTTATTATTCCGGGCACCTGAAGATGGTGCTGCGCAATATTATCCATCAAATTGCGGTGTTAGCACTTCTAGTTATTTCAGTTTATTTTCTGGTAATCAGCCTCAACTGAATCTTGGTCTTTTCCACAACCCCCGTCATCTAAGAGATGCTGTCAATTTTCTTAACAAATCATCTAAGCCTCAGGAAAAGAATTCATCATCATTTGGTATGGACTTTCATCCACTCCTGCAAAGAACTAATGATGTGGATTCTGATATGTTTGCTGCACATTCTGCTTCCACACTGCCTTCTAATGTAGAGTCAAGGCAGAGAGATGGTTGTTCAAGTGCTTCTTCTGGTAAACTCCCAAGCCCTAGTGGCAAAGTCAATGAACTTGACTTGGATATTCACCTGAGTTTCACATCCAGGAATAATAATAAATCTATTGGAAACAGAAATGTAAGTAAAAACTCTTTGGACAGATCAGGAAAAACTGCAGTTTCTGGAGACATAGAACGTGAAACTGCTAAAGACTCCAGCAATTGTAAGCAGAGTGAACCTAGCGGAGAAGAAATCAGTGATAAACTTGATTCAGGAGACCATTTGTTAATTAATTTTACAAATGGTAGTAGCAAAGCAGCTGATGACGCGGGTGAGGAGTCCCTCCCTGAAATTGTGATGGAGCATGAAGAGTTGAGTGACTCTGAGGACGAATTCGGAGAAAATGTGGAATTTGAACGCGAAGAAATTACGGACTCAGAAGGAGGTGATACATCTGACTCGGAACAGTTCGTTGACATACAGGTATGGTATTCTTAATATTTTTTATTTGCGGTTACTGAAACATTGAGAAGAATAGTTATCATATTATCTCAAACATCTTAATTTTCTTACCTTTTTCTTTAAAGAAGCATATTTTTTTGACAATAGCTTATTTTCTTATTATTATGTTTTCAAAATGATGTTATCCTTTCATACTGGGCTCCTAGTCATATCTCCTATTACTCTTCACTATGCATTTATTGTAATGAATATTTTCTCAGAACATACTGGAAGCATCTTTGAAAATTTTATTGTAAGCACCTTTCCTTGTGGCAATGCAGCATACTTAGCAGACACGTACTACTAAACCCTCGAATGTTGGCTTTGAGTGGGGGGCCCATTTTGAACTATTTCGAAAAACAATTATCTGAATTCCTGGGTGTTTGAATAATTTGACCAATCAATTTTCTATTCCCAAAAAAACCCATAGTCATAATAATTTGCAGTGGGGCCCATTTCACATAGGTAGAGGTAAATATGAAAGGACATAAAGGGGAAAAGAGTCCTTCAAATAAAGGTTTGAATGTTGTGGGCCAATTTTGACATCAACTCCTTTTCCTCCCAATGTAGTCAAAGTAACGGTCAAACAAAGGGTTTGTTCCCTGTATAGCTAGAATTCTAGCTTTTTCTATATAAAAAGAGATTATTGTTTGAAATGTGTGGTGGAAAAGTGGAGAGACATTGTAGGGAATTGTGAAAAAGTGAGAATATGTAGTTGGTGTGAACTTGAATTGTTGAGTTTTTGGGTAGTGAAAAAATAAGCTATAGAGAATGAGACACGTAAATATAAAATCCCTTGCTTAATGGATCCACTTCTATTGGCAACCCAAAAACAGATTGCTGTAGTTTGTCTCCTTCATGGTGCTAGCATGTTACTAGAACTACAGTTTTATTTTCTTCTTAGTGATTGCTGTTATTTTAGTATCAACTTGGCTAGCCACAATGTTTTTCATTTTCCTTTGTGTTTTTGTCATTGGTCTAGTTTCCTGACAAGTTAGTTCCATTTCTGTCAGGGAGGGCATCAGGAAAGAACAGATTCAGATTTTGAGGATCAAAACGCATTAAATGCCAATGGTGATCCTGAAGGCAATATATGCAGAATCTTAGATGACCAGTCAACTGAATCGGGATTGGCTGGAAACAGGGTTAATATAGACCATGGTGCTCTACATTTAAATTTGAATTCTTGTCCTCCTGTCTCTCCCACTTCGGGCCCCAAGAATGCCACAACTGTGTATAACTTTGGACCATTTGGTGAAAATCAAGTTCCTGCTCCTTCCAGAAGTTCTGGGATGCATGCCAAACCAGAGTTGAGTCATAATGGAGCAGAGAAACGTTCAATTGACATGCAACATCAGAGTGTGATGCCTGATGACACTACCGCACTCAGAAAACAGAGCAAACGTGTTTGCCAAACCGGTTCCAAGTAAAGAAGTCCTGGTGGCTCAGAAAAGGGAAATTCAAGCTCCAACATTGAGAAAAGTAGGGTGAACCCTAAGAATGGGACTGTAAAGATGTAATTCGTTGATCGCAGCTCATGTATGTATACAAAATGATTCATAATTAACTTGTAGGTAAGGTGGCCTTTTTGGTTTATTCTTTTGTGAAAAACTGATCATTGGAAAGGGGGGAAAAGGAGAGAATTCAGCTCAGAAATTCCCCATATGCTGCATTATCAGCTAGGGTTCGCAACGGGTAAGGTTCGGGGCGGGTGAGCAATAACATATATAAGGGTAATTTTGTTTAGTAAGGAATTTTTTAATTTTTTTTATCTATTGGCAATAACATAATAGGAAATAAAGATTTTTTTTTCATTTCCCCTCCTGAAATTAAGGGTAATTTCGTCTTAGCAAGTGTGTATATATATATATATATTTTTTTTTTTAAATTTTTCTTTACTGAAACGTGTATTTCCTGTGGCTCGGAAATACCTGAGAGTACCTGTCCCAACTGTTAAAACTACTTGATGTTTAAAGAAATGGTTAAAAAAAAATGAGGGTGGTGTCTCAATTGCAGATCAAATATACTAGTAATAGCAATTCAAGAAAAAAAAACAAAAAAAAAAAAAAGAATTGCTGGCAACAGGGTATTGTTTGCATACTATTATTATTTCCCCATTTTACTCAAATTTTCACCATTTAATTTTAATTATACTCTCTCTCTCTCTCTCATATATTTCACATTAAAATACATTATGGGTAATTGGCGCAAAAGGTCCCTACTTTTTAAACTTTTTGTGCAAATCATCCATACCTTTCATTTTTTGACAATTTCATCATCACTTTTGCATTTTTTTCGAAGAAATCATCCCTGTCGTTAAATTCCTCCGTTTGTTAACTCTATTTTGAATGTTATATATATAATTATATTATATAAAGCCTAAATTAATGCATTAATTATTATTTTTTGTATTTTCAAAAAATTAATGCACTCAAATCTTAATACGTCAATAAAATATTAGATAAGATTAAATAAGAGAAATGAATTTTATTTTATTTGCTTTACGGGGTTCAAAATTGAGTACAAAACGGATACATAGTTAAAAAGGTATAATAAGCAAAATAATTAATAACGATGCCGCTTAAATAAAATAAAATATAATTTGATTATTTGATATTCTTCTTGAATATCATATATATATATATGATATTCAAGAAGATTATCAGAGAATCAAATTATATTTTGTTTTATTTAGGAGGCATCGTTGTTGGTTATTTTGTTTATTATACTTTTTTAACTATGCATCCGTTTAGTACTCAGTTTTGAGTCCTGTAAAACAAATAAATTAAAATTCATTTCTCTTCTTTAATCTTATCTAATATTTAATCTAATCTAATATTTTATTGACGTATTAAGATTTGAATTCATTAATTTTTTAAAAATACAAAAAATAATAATTAGTGCATTAATTTAGCTTTATATAATATAATCATATATATAATATTCAAAATAGAGTTAACAAACGGAGGGAGGTGAAGATGAAATTGCTAAAAAATGAAAGGTAGGAACGATTTACACAAAAGGCTTGAAAGGTAGGGACCTTTTGCGCCAATTATCCCATTTTTTTATAGTGAACACACACCAATTAATTTTTATAGGGACATTTACATAATAGAAACTTGGGTTTATAATGTTTTTACAATTTACTTACCTTTTTCTAGGAAATTACAATTTACATCTCCCACTTTATTTAATAAGAACAAAACACACCTTTTAATTAAGAAAAAATGAAAAAAAAATTAACTAATTAAAATGAGATTGCCATTATTTATTATAGCTAATAAATCTCACCTCATCTATTATGTTAACAATTTAAATATCATTATTCTGCCAAATATTAGTTAACAATTTTTTAATAAAAAATTATATTTTTCGTTCTCGCTTTTATTCTGTGATACATTTTAAAAGTTAACTATATATAAGACCAAGGGGTTAGCCCAGTGGATAAGGGCTTAACCCCTTACCGGGAGGTCCCTGGTTTGAGTCCTACCATCCCCTCCCCTTCATCCCCCTTGTAATTAAAAAAAAAAAAGGTTAACTATATATGAAATGCTATAACTTGATTTTTCTTATTCATTAAATAAAACTTATTTACCAATGGTTAAGAACGAGTTCATATTTCCATCCCATTTTATAAAGTTGAAACCAAATATATATATATATATATATTTTCTAATATGTTGTTGATTTATTGAAATCAAATTCGATACTCGAATGTATTTCAGCTCAATGAACAATAAATATAACAAATTTTATAATTTAAAATTGATATCAATTTTCAAAGAAAAAATATTTAAGAAACACCATAAGATTTTGGTATTGACAAAATAAACATAGAAAAACTTATATCTAAACTATTACATAACAGACTACTTAAGGTGTCATTTTTGCCAGTGAAGGAAACTTTTTAACTTTTATTCATATCCAAATCACCAAATACTTTTGAAAATAATAGACTATATAACCAATCTAGAGCAATATTCAAAATACAAGGACTAAATTTCGATCAAGCCCTCTTAATAAGTTCATGTGGTACCGATAACATGTGATATTGATTCAAATCTAACATTAGGAATATGTAACGAACTTAGCCGGTTGATCAATGCGGCTAAGAAATAAATCAGGCTCTAAGTTCAGAGCTTGATCTCTAATCACACGCTGCCACCTCACCTAACACAGGCTAGGTGGTGCCGTGTGAGTGGAGATCGAGCTCTGAGTTCTGTTTTCTTAGAAAATTATGCGGGTTGATTGCTTCTCTTCAATTCCGATCATATTGGTAAGGGTAATTGGTGCAATAGGTTTCTACGTTTGGACATTATTGTGTAAAACGTCTTTATCTTTGATTTCTTGGTAACTTTATTCCTACCTTCATATTTATTTTACACAATCGATCATTATAGTTATTTGTCTCTAATTTTCTTCATTTCCAAAAGGACATTTTTGTACATCTACAGTAAAAATTTATAAAAAAAATTCAAACAAGGTTCCGAAATTAATTTGCATTATTGAAAAATAGTTATTTTTAATATTTTCTATAATGAAAGTGTTTTAATTAGTTTTCAACAATATTTGGGATTTCAATTGTAGTTTTTTTTTTAAATTTTGAATCATGTTTAGACAAAATGCCTTTTAAAAATGGAGAAAAATAAAGGCAAATTGGTATATGGATGAATTGTGCAAAAGAAATATAAAGTTAGGGATGAAATTGTCAAAAAATCAAAGATACTAACCATTTCCACAATAGCATCGAAAGCTAAGGACCTTTTGCGCCAATTATCCTATTCATAACTACTCGCTAACCTGATTTCCCTAGGTAAGCAGTAAGCTTCATGTTTGCTATAATGCCATATATCCTTTGCTCTGATGGAGACCAAGTGCTAAGATGTATTTTACAAATTTCCTCAACATCCCTCCTAGTGAAGGGTTCCCACTCCTTACAACCTTGGAATAAAAAGATCACTCACAAGATTTTCTAATTCAGGATCTTACCGTGTTTTGACTTTAAACTAAGCTTTAATGAATAATATTTTAGTCTTTCCTATTTGTTTAACTGTTTTAAAATTGCTTCAATGTTCACAAACTAGGGCGTAGACGGGGTAGTTACCCTATGCCGCGGCTACCATGGTTTTTGGAAAAAAACCCACCTTTTACCGTTTGAAAAATTTGCATTTATCTTAAGTGTTTCAGTTAGGAGGTGTCAAATTTCGACTATCATTTCCGATGTCTTCTAAATATATCCTTGTCACAAAACACATTTTATTTAACGGTATCCACTTATATAACACAAATTTCAACAACGCATTCACAGAACATTTATTTCGGTCCCGCTATGCAACATATTCATCCTATGATAACACCCTGAATATATTTTGCAAATTTAAAAATTAAAACCGATCCTTCTTTCACTTTGGGAAGCACCGTTATGTTCGTGGATTATGCGTTCTGTACTAATTATCAGGTGAAGACATACAATTGATAAATCGGGAGAGGATGTCTGAAAGAGAATGGAGTTGATACGAGTGAACCAGAGAAATTGATCCAATCAACGTTGTTTTAGTAGCTTGATTGATCCGAAATTGAAGTTTATATCTGGTTAAATTGGTTCCTGGACATGTTAAATGCTCCAGAATTCAGTGATTCTGAGTGAATCCCTTCTATTAACCTCACTTGAAAAGTGCAAATCTTTGTCCCAGATTAATCAAATCCACGCTCTGCTGACAATTTCAGGCTTCACAAATGTGTTCCATTACAATGCTATCATAAGGGCTTTCGCCAAGACTAAATCCCCAAATAAATCATTGTCCACTTTTGTCTCAATGTTGCGGAATGATGTCCTCCCCAACCATCTAACTTACCCTTTTCTTGCCAAGGCGTCTGCACGGATTTTGGACCTGAAACTTGCTGGCTCCATCCATGGCCATGCTTTGAGAACTGGGAATGTGTTTGATATCTTTGTTTCAAATTCCCTGGTCCATTTGTATGGTTCTTGTTGTGACATCAAAAGTGCGAGAAAAGTGTTCGATGGAATTCCTGTGAAGAACTTAGTTTCCTGGAACTCGGTGATGGATGCATATGCCAAGTGCGGGGATGTAAATTCGATGAGGAAAGTGTTTGATGTGATGCCTGAGAGGAACGTCATATCCTGGAGCTCCTTGATTGATGGATACGTTAAGGATGGAAATTTTGCAGAGGCCTTGGCTGTTTTCGCCGACATGAGATCAGGTGGACCCAAGGCCAATGAGATTACCATGATCAGTGTTTTGTGTGCTTGTTCTCACTTGGGCACACTCGAGCAAGGGAGGATGATGCACAAGTATATAGTCGAAAATGGATTGCATTTGACGCTTCCTTTGAGGACAGCACTTGTTGACATGTATGCAAAATGTGGTTCTATTGATGAGGCGTTGGCAGTATTTCGTGCAGTTTCAGCAAGGAATACTGATGTTCTAATATGGAATACTATGATTGGGGGGCTTGCTACACATGGGTTTTCGAGGCAGGCACTGGAGATGTTCGTTGAGATGCAGGATTCAGCGATCAGACCGGACGAGATAACCTACTTGTGCTTGCTGAGTGCTTGTGCACATGGAGGTCTGGTGGAGGAAGCATGGAAGTATTTCAATTCTATTTCACAGAACGGCATGGTGCCAAAAAGCAAGCACTATGCTTGCCTTGTCGATGTTCTGGCTCGGGCAGGTGAGCTAGAAGAAGCATATAAGTTTGTAAATGGAATGGAGTCAAAATCAACTCCATCCATGTTAGGGGCGTTGCTTAGTGGCTGCATAAATCATCGAAAACTGGATATTGCAGAAGCTGTGGGAAAAATTCTAATCGAATTACAACCTGATCATGACGGTAGATATATTGGTCTTTCAAATGTTTATGCTGCTAAAAATTGCTGGGATGAATCAAAAACAACAAGGGAAGCCATGGAAACACGGGGAGTGAGGAAGATTCCTGGGCATAGTTGTGTGGAAATTTTTGGATTGCTTCATAGATTCGTTGCTCACGATCGAGCACACCCTGAATCAGAAAAAATCAATGGGATATTGAACTTTATCCAAAAACAAATAAAATTGAAAGCAGATCCCGAAACAAATTATCATATTTTATGTGACTTTGACGCCTCCTGAAACTTTATGGCTCATCCTAACATATTGAAATAGGAAATGAGATTTCACTGTTCGTTTATGGTCTTCCAAACCCACAGCATTTCTAGGCCCCTCTTAATATATGCTACCAAGCAACCTTCCTCTGTCTCTACATGTTCTTCATTTACTTTTTCTTTCTCTCCAAATACTACCCAACACTGATGGATTTCATCTTACTTCTCTGCAAATCCTCTGTGCCATTTCTATCTTTTCCACTGTCTTGCTGGAAAATTACGCTAGTGAATTGAAATCTTATTCAGTTGATCTCCGATTCTACAATTGCACACTGCTTTCTGGCAAGGTAAAAATTTTCTCATTTTGTTTTGTTCATTACTGATCTCTTTCTTTGCCGACCATAATTTGGCAGTTTTTCTCTATCATTTGCAAAGAAATTTAGGATTAGTCTTTTGTTTTTACTGCAGATCTAGAAGACTAGAACTGTTTTTCAATATTAGAAACTAGAATACTTAGTTTCTGTGAGCCTTTGAACTAAATTTTTTGATTAATTTGATTCTTTATTATTATTCTTGTATAATCAGCTTTCAAGAATGTGATTTATCTAGGTCTAAAGCCTAGAGGTGTTTATGCAGAGACTTGAGCATTCTGTATTATTTTTTGGTTCTGTTATCTGGAGAACTAAGGAAGTGTAGTTTCAAATGATAGTGACAATGGGTGGTCACAGTTCTTTAATTCTATCGAAACTAGATAGATCCATTGTCATGATATATGGATGGGTTATAAACCATAAGACGCAGATATGATTCCTTTTTATTCCCATTTGTACTATGGATGGAAGGTCTATTGTTAATTCTGGCAAGTTCAAACGAAATATGCTTAGTACAACAGATAAGACTCTTTTCCGGATCAGCTATAGTTGGTTCTGGTTATCCCTTTCATACCAGATTTTACCTGTTGGATAATTTCGCCAGTTATTGTTTTAAAATCACATGCTGATTTTGATCATATCAGAAGTGCAATTGTTGGTTCCAGCATAATCATGATAGATAATGGGAGAGAGAGAGCATTCAAAGAAAAGTATGAACTCCTTGTCTCTTTTACTCTATGGCAGTGATATTTTCCAATTTATGTGCTAAATCATGTAAAACATTAGTCTGCTTTACTTTCCATTTGGCTGAGTAATTCTTCTTTTGTTTAATTTTTTCCCTTTTTCTTTTTCAGGTTCTCTTCAGTTTCACATTTTGCAATACTTTAAATTACAATGATCAGACTGAGAGTTTGTAAGAGTTTCTTCCAGCTTTTGACATTGCTTTTTTAACTCAAGATATCACGCAAGACATTGTAATCGACAGTTGGGAGCAAACAGTCCTGAAGTAGCTACTTGATGGATTCAGACCTTTCAGGGCAGTTTCAAAGGTTAAAACTGGTCTATTTTACTAGTTTGAGAGATTCTTTTGGAATGGCAACCGATGGGTATTGATAACTGTAGCCGACACGAATCGTTGATGACGCTATATGTCAACTATTGTCTTTTAGATATGTGAACAATGTATTTCATGTGCTTATTGGTAAATATTTCAAAATTAAGCTTATTACAGTCAATTGTGATAAATATCACTGGTCACAATGCAAATTGTCTCATCTTTTTAATATGAAGTCAGGTTGCAGTTGCTTTTTATGAAGATTAGAAAATTTTTGAAAATTTTTGAACTTTTCCGCTACGTTGAAGTTAGACATTCAGATTCCGTGGAGTGGACTTTCTGTTCATCATTAGTTATTTTTGCACAATCACCCTGGAATATCTTTAGTCGTTGAAATGGTATAGATTAGGCTAGTAATGTATCTTACACGGTATATGCAGACGGCGGAAGCTGTTGTCATGTCTTATGTGAAAAGTTTTCAGGGATATACTCCGTTGAGTTGTCAACTTCTAACATATTGCAGCGCATTCCTCTAGTTTGTTCCTTGAAATAGGTATCAGTAAGATATTGTAGAGTACAATTATATTTTTTTTAACATCATCACAGTGATGGTGACAATTTGGTGCTGTTGTAAACTCTCTTATTCTTTATTCTCCTGCCAAAGTATCTTTCTGGGTCTCAGTATTAGAATTTTTAAGTGCAGTGGTGAATTCATCTTCTCTAAGAGTAGCACTGTGGAACTTCCATTGTTGTATTAGTTTTGGATTGCCGGGATTGTCTTACTAACCTTGCAAGTCAAGTCAATCCTGAAAAAAAAAAAAATATATATATATATATATATATATCATTACTCCTTAAAAGTGCTGCCTTGGTAAAAAATATCGCCTCCTTCCCAAAAAAAGTCCCTGAAATTATCTACAATTGTCTTTTGTTCTCAACCACCGAATTTGTTCTTCTCGGTTGTTCTTGAAGCTCCTCACTCTCACTCAAAGAACTCCATCTTTCGTCAAATTGATTCCCCTTTTGGGTATTCCATTGCCTGATTTAATTTTCTTAATTGTCGAAACATGAAGTGTAAACCGGTGGACAGAAAAGAACTAGTAAGGGATTCACATCTCCGTTTTGAAATTATTCGAAGATGGATTTGGAATTACGAGAGCCTTTGTTTCTGTAGTTCTCTTGCCAGATATTTTGTATATGTTTTCTTATTCTCATGAGGAGCCCGTATCACCGAGGTCTTCTCTTTGGAACAATTCGTTCACTGGCCTTCTCAAATTTATTTTGTTTTCTTTTTCTATTAATAAGATCAGCCACTCTATGGTATTTGGTTAAAATAAAATAATAAAAAACGGAGCCCCCATATTTATGCTTTGGTCCAGTTATTTTATTACATTAAAGTGAAGTTAGTTAATATTGATATAATAATGAATTATGATTCAGAAATAATTAGTCACCACTCTTGATTTTTAGGGCTTTGTGTATTTGTGGGTAAATTTGCAAATCTTAATTTTTTGTGTTTTTGACTATGTTGCTCGGACGCCGGTACGGGTATCCGATTTGGATACGGATCCGAGTGTCGGATCTTCTATTTCCAAAAATTTAAGATATGGGGACATGGCTAAAAAGGAACCGAATTCTGGACACAGGTGTGGGGACACGGCATTCTTAAATTTAAAATTTAAATTAGTTAATAAATGAAATTGATTTTTAAATAAAAAAGAATAAATAAAAGAAAAATAGAGAACGAGGAAAAATAACAAGAGAAAATTTAATACTACAAATGTTGGGCCCAATAGTCAACCTTATTTCAGAAGCCCAAATCCAACCAATAAGACAGGGTAATTAGGTAATTTTGAACAAAAAGTTCTTCTTCCCCACCTTCCAGATCCCTTCCCGCCTCATCTATGCGTTTGCTTCTGCGTCTTCTTTGGTTCAACTCCGTCAATCGTCTCCTGCCGTGTCTGCTTGGAATTTCAAGGATCCGGTATGGATCCCACACCCACATCCTTGTCTTGTCGTGTTGTGTCGACACGGGTGCGCTGGCCTTCCGGCCGTGCCCGAGAAACAGAGGTTTTTGATTGCTTACTGGAAACTCAAGTTCTCTTACTACTTCAGGATTAATCGCCGGCCGAACACACTAATCGATGTCGTTTTGAGTGCTCGTCATAATCGGGTTAGCTAACAGTTTTTATTTTTCATTTCCGGAATGATAAGTATAGTTTGTAATTTATTTTAATTGTTACATGGCGAAAGTAATGGCTCTTTCTAAAGAGTATTGATTCTCTTATTTAAGTTAGGATCAAGAGTTTTGAAAACGGATTTACTCTCTGCAATTGTGGTTTAGTATTGGGGTTGAATTGCATGAGTTTTAACAGTAAG
Organism: Nyctanthes arbor-tristis; assembly: GCA_963692815.1. NCBI lineage: Eukaryota > Viridiplantae > Streptophyta > Magnoliopsida > Lamiales > Oleaceae > Nyctanthes > Nyctanthes arbor-tristis. The sequence goes on from CAVNYN010202247.1 coordinate 27,282, forward strand.
ATTAGTAATCACCTATGAATTAGTGTTTAAAATTATAGGTATTTTAATGCTTTCATATTATTGGGTACACCTCAAGGGTGCTCAGATAAGGTAGGTGACTCTGCTTCGACTTTGTTGAATTGAGTTTATTTCAAAACCATGAAATCATAATGCCCTTGAAGTTCAAGTCACTAGAACTAGAAGCAATGCAACATGGAATAAGACATATTGGAAGTTTATGCAGCCAAGGTTTGAATTTACTATGAATTAAGGTGGAAATCACTCTCACATCTCTTCAATGTTGTGTTAGTCAACATCTTAATACAAATCTATGCTCTAATTTTGTTGAACTCATCATATGAGACCTGTTGGTTGTTTGTTCATAACAAGAATAGGATTTTCAAAATGTATAATCATTTGAGGCATGGCATTTTCTTTTTCTCTTGTTATTTGGCTTGTTCATTTAACTATTTTTCCTATATTAGATCTGCTCCCTCATGGTGTTGTTGATTTACTGCTGAATTTTGCTTAATATTGAATATAAGGAGTTTTTGGCCGTCAGGAAATTGAATGAACAATTGAAACCAAGATATCATGAAGAAAAAACGGAGTACATCGTGCTATTTAGTTTTTAAATTAGTTCAGAGAATGAAAAGTTGAAGGAAAAGGAAAATAATGAAAAGAAACCTAAAAGGGCAAAATGTAGAAGAGCTATATACAAAAGGGTCTGACACATGCTTGCAGTCAGGCTCTAAATCTTCAGATAAATTTGCTGTTTTATGAGTTAAATGTGCTTTGATCAACAATTCTCTCTAAATAATATAGAGAAGAATAAAATCAAAACAGAACATAGTAACTGAAGAATTCAATTGCTAAATACAATAGCCAGAACAAAAAGCTCCACCTATATAGTTCCCATTATTTTCAAGTTTATCTTAGGATGCTGCTTCAAAAATTTTGCCTGCTCATTTTTAATTTTTTTGTAGGGGTAAATTGAACTCACTTCTTACTGTGATAAAGAGTTTTTGTAGGGGCTCATCATTAGATCTAACTGGACTGTCTAAAAATTCAGTAGCCTTAATGAAGACCTCTATTAGTTTGCTGCAAATTACAAACATAACGACAAGATATGTAAATAATATATAATATATAACTGGCGACATGAGGAAATCAACCATGAAGATGAAAGATTCACAAAAATGAGGGAAAGAATCTCAAAACTTTGTTTTCTTGCCTATGTATCCCAATGTAGACCTAGAAGAAAATAATGTTAGCACTAGGTAGTAACCCCACATCTCTATTTTCCAGTTTCTACTGCTGCACAACAATTTGCATAAAAAAAGGAAATAAAATTGATAAAGAAAATAAAGACATCTAATTGAAATTGACCAGGTTTGTTGGATACGAGTAATTAGAAAGAGAAGTTCAAATGTCTAGAATTGAAGTTCAAATCTAGAAAATAAGTTTTGAACATCAATTCTACTAGGATCTTATGGTTTGTCCTGGTTCAAATTTAGAAAAGAAGTTTTGAACATCAATTTTTTTTTGGTTGATCAACACTTTGAACTTTAGTTTGTTGCAATGAACTCTTACTTCTCATGATATATTTGAAAAATAATGGAATTTCTTCAATGTGAAATACTCTTTTGTTGCTCTTTGTTTTTGCTACAGTGTCCCTCTGTTTTGTATAGTTTCTCGCTACCGTTGGCATCATTTACATCCCTAGCTTTGGTATCTTGGTCTAGCTTCGTAGTTGGTTTTTGTCCTGGTTCATGTTCTGCGTGGTTTCTTATTGAATCTTTATCTTTTAAATGTTGGTTCGGGGCTTTAGATAATATGTACTGTCTGAATTTAGTGAACACGTGTTTGCATGAGTTAAATACTCCCTCAGGAACGTAGATGGCTGAGTCAATTTTCTATACTTCATCGAGAAAAATTATATCTTGAACTTAGCTATATTTTGTTCACTCTATATTCGTAAATAATTGAGTTAACCCGAATAGATTCTTGTAGTTTCAAAATTTTGAAGCTTGGACAAATTCTTTGACCTGATGTTTTGATGATGGGATGAAGCTTTTAACAGTCTTAGTGAAAGACTGCTTTGGCTTCATATATGCAGAAGATGGATTCACAAGAGGAAGACTGGTAAGAGGAACTTTATCATCATCAGACAGACAAATGATTTCATATAAATACTCCATTTTTGAATAGATGGATTTGTGAAAAGAAGAAGTACGGGTGAGAGAACCGGAAGATGAAAAGGCCATATATAAGCAAAGGGATTCCTTCCTTAATATCAAAGAATCATTAGACCTTGAAGCTCCTCAGAACATACACAGACAAGAATAACAACACGGCTCTAATAACACAATTGTGTCGAGAGTATGAACCATAGTATTCTTACCCTGAAACAATACCATCCACAGCTACAAGAAGGGTCTGACTCTTGGGTTCACATACCATCGTAACGGATCTTAATAGTCAGTAGGAGTTTTTAGAGAAGATCACCTCAGAGGTGCAACTGTATCCCTATTCTATTCTTGCCTATGTACGCTCCATAAGACTTACTAAAACCTAATAACTTATAAGATATTAAGGAAGAAGGAGAAAGTTTAAAAAGACATGGGGATTACAAGAAAAGCTAATTGTATTATTTGCAGTATTCTGCGAATTCTGCTATTCAAGGTTATAAATGCACTCCTTATATAAGCGAAGGAGTAATGACATAAAAGTAGGTGACGTCACTGTGTGTGTCACGGAACACTAATAATTTACATAGTAGTGTACATGGACCGAAACTTTAAACACGTGGAAATAAAGCAGACAACAGGCCAAGAACTTATGGCTGACAAACTAAAATGGTACATGACCCATTACAACATGTGTACATAATACAGACACAGAGATTAGATTCCTTGTAGATAAGATCATGGGAAAAGTCATGGTCATGGGGTCCTAAGATTGGCTTCTGGCCCAAGTAGATCTGGGTCATCTGGATCTGAAGGGTATCCAAAGCGCTTCCACCATGGCTGATTTTCTGGTTTCAAGTGTTTTTCCCAAATTTATTTTTCAGGTTTTCAAGAAGATCATGATCAATGGCATTTGGATCTTGAGAGTCCTGAAATGCACTGTCGTTCCAGTCTGGCTGTGTATCTTGATTACTGTCTTCAATAATGGGACTGAGTCTTTTGGAATTGCTGGGTCCTGCTTCTACTGAAAGACTATTTGAGTGAAACAACTTTTCTCTTGTTGCTTTTCCTTCTCTGGCCCATTGTGGGTGCTTGCTTGTTATACCTAAGTTTTGAGATGGGCTGCCCAAGTATAACTGATTCCATGAAACATCTTCATAGCATAGCTGATTCCACGAAACGTCTTCATCAAAATCTGTCTTTGATTCCATGCAAGTATATGTTGTTTTTGCTGTTCATGTTCCCTTGTTGATTTTGCTCGTATGGATTTCAATGTCTTTTTGAATCCTGCTGTGATAATTACTTGGCAAAAATCCCCATGGTGTATCATCTTCTATTTTTTGCCAGATTTCAGGAGGGATGATCTGATTGATTTATGCCATTCTTCTTTGAAACTCCCTGAACTCTTTTGGATACTTTTCCCAGTCTCTGTGAAGAGATCAAATGGGAATAGAGAATATTCCTTGACATAAGAAAAGTAGTAATACGCAATTAACTCCGTAAAGTATCCTTTTCTTTGGAAGATTAGGATGACATAAAGATTTTCAATAGAGGTTCTAAGATCTTGTGCTTGAGGTAGTATGCTTCAAACATTTTAATCCAATACTCAAGTGGATAGAACCATTCAAAGAAAACCTTGACATAATACCTTGACTTGGTGAAAACATTTGAACAAATTAAAAAATACCTAAGATAACTGGTCATCTTAAAAACAGGGAGACAGATACCAATCTTATAAAGTTCCAAGAGATTCCACAGAGAGGATGATAATTCCTTTGAGTATATGAAATTTTCTGAGAAATCATGGAAGCTATTGTATTGGAATAGTGTAAGAAATGCGTAATCTGGATGAACCCCTAATCCACCAAGAACAATGATGTCATGTTCACGGATTAGGATGGATTGGTAACTAAACATGGATTCTTTTGCTCAGGCCTTTATGGTTTTGACTTGCATTAGTTCACAAAGATCTGGGGGAGATGATGTAACATAGTTAGAAGGTTGCATCATGTGAATGATGGGAATTTTGATGGACTGAGAGGGTGAGATTTTTGGCCATAAGAGGAGATCTGGAAGAAGGTTATGCTTTCTTTTGATATGTTTGACATCAAAAGTAAAGTTTGAAAACCATTCTACCCATCTGAGTAACTGAGCATTTGGGATCTGTTTCCTCTTAAAAGAGAGCATCTTTGGGAAAGCAGACATGTCCTTTTCAATAAGAAATTTATGTCCAATAAGATGAAACTGGAACTTTTCAATACCTCTTTTGATTGCAAGGATCTCTTTGAAAGTGGAATGCTAATGTTTTTCTGCTTCAGAAAATGATCCACTTTTGTATCCAAAATGCAGTCAAGCGATATTATCTCATTGATGGTATTGATAATGCTAATGTTAGGCAAGCTTATTTGAATTCTATTCCTCAACCTCTTGGACAAGAGACCCTCAGAACACTTGAACTTCAAGGACAATCTTTACAGCAGACTTCCCTTGGAGAAATTCAAGGATAGATTATGAAAACTCTGAAGAAACTGTGCGATCAAACGGAATTTCTCAGAGACATTAGTGCAACTGGAAATAAATTAAAGAATGCATGCATCAACCCAACATTGTAGGACTAGTACAAACATTCTATGAAGAATTGTGATTGTTCTATGAAAAGAAAGTTCCATAAGAGACGATTCAGGTCTAAGATGCAAAGGTTTGACAGGCCTTTCCCAAAGAGAAGAAAGAGAAGATTCTTCAAACGGAAATTCTCTAAGAAGAAGGGAAATCAATGTTTTATTTCTGGACAGAAAGTCACTTTGCCAAAAATTGTACGAGCAAAAGGAAGGATAAAATCCTTCACCAAATCTTTGTTGCCACAGAAATTGATCCTGATGATCAAGAAGACTTGGAATATTTGTTCTTTGAGCAAGATGAACAGTCTCCAGAAACCCTTTTTCTCATTGATTATGATGATGAGATCTATTCGGATTATTCAGATAAGGACTCAGATAGCATTTCTGCATGCTATGGTATTCAAATTATCAATTTCTCTTTTCCTCTATCTGTTACAATCATCAAAGTATAGATTTTTCCAGGAAAATATGAAAAGCGAATTACATTGATTGGATTGTTTGATAGAGGAGCAGCCAATTGTATTCTCAATACAGCAATTCTCCCACCAAAGATGTGGAAATCACACCAGGGAATCATTCAATCCGCCATCGGTTATTTTGCCATTGAACTTATAAGCAAACCAATAAAGCTTCAATTCTTTCCAGAATTGAGTCTTTATCGTAAGTTTATTGGATTCTCTTCTCCAAGAAAACACATTGTAATCAGATTTGATATTATTTGACAACTCTGGCAAAAACAAGTAATTCCTCTACCAGATGGTTTAAGGATCAAGTCATATTACCTCCTTTATTTACAATCAGGAGCCCATATTCCCATACTACCCTATCAAACTATCACAGAAACCTTAACCTGAGATTGTTGTGCAGAATCTCACACAGATTTCCTTACTAAATGCACTAAACCCTCTGAAAAAATATCCGGACTTCTTCATTTCTCTTCCTTTTAAGAAAAACGAAGATATCATTCCAACAAAAGCCAGCCATCTTGGTATGAGTCTACCTTCAATTTGCGACCCAAGAATTAGTCTAATTACAACTTCTCCTTGGGCATGTCAAGCTTTCTATGTTAATAAAAGAAGTGAGCAGCTCAGAGGAAAACTCAAATTGGTAATTGATTACAAACCCCTAAATGCTTTTGTTGTCATTGACAAATTTCCACTGCCAGACAGAAAGACCATGTTTGCCAACCTATCCAAAGCAAAGGTTTTCTCGAAGTTCGATCTTAAGCAAGATTCTAGCAATTGGGAATTCTCCTAGAAGAAAGATACAAAACTACTTTCTGCATTCCGAATCACCAATATTAGTGGACTTGTGATGTCTTTTAGAATCAAAACAACACCCTATTTATTTCAGAAGACCATGACAAGGATCTTTGATCCTTTACTACACACTGTTCTAGTTTATATTGATGATATTCTTCTCTTCTCAGAAGATGAGGCGTCTCATGAGTAGTTGCTATCTCAATTCATTGACATTGTTAAAAAACTACGGAATGATGCTTTCTCAAAAGAAAATGGTGATTGGTGTCAATGAAATTGATTTTCTGGAAATGCATATCAAAGATGAAAAGTATTCTGGGTAACCACATATGGGTCAAGAACTCCTTCATTTTCCAAATGAAAATCTTTCAAAGATTGAGGTCTAGAAATTTCTTAGCATCAGATCATCCCTCTTGAAATCTAGCAAAAAATTGAAGAGATTGCACCATTGGAATTTTTGCCAAGTAATTATCGCAGCAGATTCAAAAACAACAGGATTCAAAAAGACATTGAAATCCACATGAACAAAATCAACAAGGGAACATGAACAGTAAAAACAACATATACTTGCATGGAATCAAAGACAGATCTTGATGAAGATGTTCCATGGAATCAGTTATACTTGGGCAGACTATCTCAAAGCTTAGGTACAACTAGCAAGTATACAGAATGGACCAGAGACAGAAAAGCAGCAAGAGAAAAGCTATTTCACTCAAACAGTCTTTCAGCAGAAGCAAGATCCAACAATTCCAAAAGACTCAGTCCCATTATTGAATACACTAATCAAGATACACAGCCAGACTGGAATGGCAATGCATTTCAAGACTCTCAAGATCAGAATGTCATTGATCTTGATCTTCTTGAAAAAATGGAAAAACAAATTTGGAAAGAACACTTGAAACCAGAAAATCAGCCATGGTGGAAGCACTTTAGATACCATTCAGATCCAGATGACCCGACCTACTTAGAGCAGAAGCAAATCTTGGGGCCCCATGACCATGACTTTTCCTATGATCTTATCTACAAGGAATCTAATCTCCGTGTCCGTATTATGTACGCCTGTTTTAATGGCTCATGTACTATTTTAGTTTGTTGGCCATAAGTTCTTGGCCTTTTGTCTACTTTATTTCCACGTGTTTAAAGTGTCGGTCCATGTCGACCATCCTGTAAATTATTAGTGTTCAGTGACACACACAGTGACGTCACCTACTTTGTTTGTGTCCTTACTCCTTTGCCTATATAAGAAGTGCATTTGTAACCTTGAAGGTCAGAGTTCGCAAAATACTGCAAATAGTACAATAAGCTCTTCTTGTAATCTCCATGTCTTTCTAAATTTTCTTAAAAGATCCTAGTGGAGGAAAATCTTCTTGAACACATGGATAGAACATATGAACCGATTGAGAAATAGGAGATGAAGGTGGACTAGACCAGTCCTACCTTTTGTGACATGGTTCGTGATCATCATTGTCTTCATCCCAACCAGTGGGAATAATGGGTTCATCATCCTATGGAAGAGGAGTGAATTTGACATAATAGTCAAATTTTATAGAAGGTTCTCCAAGTAAGCCAAGTGTTGGATCTTGTTGCTCAAAAGCTTGGCGTAGTTGCCTTCAAGACTTTCCTTTGTTTTTGCGCCGAGAAAGCCGAGGATTTCGATTATCATTATAAAGATCATTATCTTGGAGACAATGGGGACAAGAACAGTCATCCCAAAAGATGTGTCCATCATTATGAGTCTTGTTGTAGATGGGTCGCCCATTAACATCAAAAGCTTGAATGATGCACTGGGACATTTTGAAGTGGATTTCCACTTCTCCACTTGTCTTTTTCAAGAATAGTGGCTCGGTTGGTTGGACGGGGTTTGCATCTTTGCTGGCTTCATGCTTTTGTCCATAGTTGGTGATCTAAGTTTCGGAAATAAGTTTTATCAACTCAGAACGAGGAATTTGCCTGGGCACATGTGTACAAGAAGGCACATGATCAATATCCACCTGAATAAAGAGGGCATCATCTGTCCCTAAGTTTGCAAAATCATGGGAATGATTTTGAATCCGACACACCATCTGATAATGCAGAGTGGCTACATATGTAACAGTGGATGGAACTGCTCCAATAATCTAGACTTGAATTTTCAAAGCATTCATCAGCTGTGGATCCTTGATAGGAAAATTAAAGTTTGGGGACATGGTGAATAAGATAGTATCGGAATTGAGAGTGGTTTCCATAGTTGCTATATACCCATGCTAATAATCAACATAGCGTCTACTAAGCAAAACAATTCTAGAGGTTGCAGGTAATCCTTTTCTTTCATGAATAGTGAGAACTATTCTGATAGGACCAAAGTGGATATGAGTACATCCGGGTGATAACCATTCTGTAGGGAGGTGAGATGGGATATCTAGATTTACCATTTGTTCTTGTTCAATTGCAGGTAACAAATGTTGGTCAAATTTTGAGGCTTGGACATATTCTTTGACTTGAGGTTTTGATGATGGAATGAGGCATTTAACAGTCTTAGTGAGAGACTGCTTTGGCTGTATGTATGCTGAATATGGATTTACAAAAGGAAGACTGGTAAGAGGAATTTTATCATCATCAAACAACAAGTGACTTCATATAAATACTTCATTTTTGAAGAGTTGGATTTGTGAAAAGAAGAAGTAGGGGTAAGAGAACTGGAAGATGAAGAGGCCATATATAAGTAAAGGGATTCTTTCTTAATATCAAAGAATCATTAGACCTTGAAGCCCCTAAGAACATACACAGACAAGAATAACAACATGACTCTGATACCACAATTGCGGCGAGAGTATGAATCACAGTATTCTAGCTTTGAAACAACGCTATCCATGGCCACAAGAAGCGCTTGACTCGGGTTCACACATCACAGTAACGGATCTCAATAGTGAGTAGGAATTTTTGCAGAGGATCGCCTTAGAGATGCAACTGCATCCCTACTCTGTTCTTGCCTGTGTACGCCCCATAGAACTTACTAAAATCTAATAACTCATAAGATATTAAGGAAGGAAGAGAAAATTTAGAAAGAACCACAGTATTCTAGCCTTGAAAGAACTCCATCCAAGGCTACATGAAGGGCCTGACTCTCACTACAAGAAAATGGGTCTTTTACCCACACATAAAATAGCCACACATATTATGTGTGGGTATTTAGCTACACATAATTTTAATATGTGTGGGCAGTTTAATAAATATTCTCCATTTGTTAGTCGACATTTATTATATGTAGGTAAAGGCTTTTAGCTACATTTAAAATTGGTGGGAGAAAAAGCCGTATTTTTAGAAATTGGCGGGAGTGTATAATTTTTTAATAAAATTGATGTAACATTTATTATTGCTTTGATCACCCACATATAAACGTGCATATTATTTTTGTGTGGGTAATTCTCTAAATTTTATATACAACAAGTGCTTACTAGGCTCTAATGTGACGCCTAATCACCTCTATTTATATGATAAATGTAAAATCAAATTTATATTAGCCACACATACATAACATTATAATTGTGTGTGGGTAATTCTCTAAACTTTTTATATATAATAATTGCTTATTTGGCTCTTATGTGGCGTCTAATCACCACTACTTACAGGATAAATGCAAAATTAAATTTACATTGCCCACACATAATTGTAAACGTTATTTATGTGTGGGTAATTCGCTAAACTTTATATACAGCAAGTGCTTACTTGGCTCTAATGTGGTGTCTAATCACCACTACTTCTAAGATATATGCAAAACCAAATTTACATTACCCATATAGAATTATAAATATTATTTATGTGTGGGTAATTCTTCAAGATTCGTATACATATACTGATTTTGTGGCTACAATGTGGTGCACAATCACTATAATATGTAGGATAATTGTAAAATTATATCTATATTACCCACCCATAATTATGAATTTTTAATGTACAGGTAATTTTTAAAGTTTTATGTACGTTAACGTAGATGAACATGTGCTCAACAATTCTAAGAAACGCCAAAAGATGATAACATGAATTCAACTAAACAAAAGATCTCTCTTTTTCATATTCAAATGCAGCCGAGAACTCCATGACGTATGAAAGGGAAAATAAATAGATTACTGAGAGGCCATGTTCCCGTAATAGGCCAAACTCAGAAGAATTGTTTAGAAAAAAACAATATTAAATACATAAAGCAAAGAACTGACCAAAAATCGAAAAATGAAACATAATATTGGAAAAATACGATATTAGCAATGGAAAAATGACTGGTTCGATTCATCTCGTCGAGATGCTCCAAAAGTTGGTGTCATGGCCCAAAAACAGACTTCGTATGAAAAAGTTATATATGCTTTTGTAAACACCGACAATTATATTATTCAATGTTTGAGAAAAATCATTGAAACTCATTTGAACTATTAATTATTTTCAATAAAATAAAAAATGATATAAAATCGGTTTAAAAAACTTAATTTATATATATCTTAAAGAAAGAAATTAAATCAATAAACGATATTTAAAAAACTTATAATGGAAAACTAAGTACTTGCAGGGATCTAAACTGACTCACTATCATCACAACTTAAACGCTAAGTGTAAAACCGTACTTACATTATTCGTGCATAGTTATAAATAAATGTAATTTATTTGTAGATAAATTTTATAATAACTTTATATACATAAATATTAATGTGTATAATCGAGGAATGACGTGGCTCTAACCAACTCATAGTCTACCCAAATAAATCCAACCTCGACCCAAATATCACGCCCTTGGCCACGTCAAATTTTTTTGCCTCCCGCGCGCCCAATAATTCGGCCACTGATTCCCCACCCCACCCCCCCCCCCCGCCCCCAAAGCCCAAGAAAAAATGG